>OZ018319.1:129098065-129275565 GCA_963969495.1 Ceratothoa steindachneri | reverse complement strand
AAATAAATACATTGGAATGACAACCCAATCCCTATCTCGTAGACTCGCCATGCATCTGCTAAACGGCGCCATCAAGAACCACTACATGCAACATGGAATTCAACTAACACGAGAAATTTTAGTACAAAACACCATTATCAAAAGGAGAAGTGATCGCAAGCGCCTTCATATCCTGGAAGCGATCCTAATCCACGAAGGAAAACCGAAGATTGATGCCCAATTGACCGCCACCCAACGAACCTTAAAACTCTTTACGGATTAACGGTCAATAATGACCGAAATCCCATTCCCAAATGTACCTTTTCTAACTACTTCCTGTCAACCACATTCCGCCTTCTTTTCATTATCTAAATTATCCTTAGTATATAAATGTAATGCCTTTAAATGTTTAACCAGTGTAAAATTAATTCGCTCCGAAGATGGTCAAACGTGACCGAAAGCTCAGCTAGCTAAAATAAACCATGAATATCGGAACACTTATCTATAACCTTTCGCAACACGAAAAAAGAATAATAAGGAAATTAGAAAAACAAAGAAAGAAGCTAATCAAGGTTCAACGAGACCTGGTCTTTAATAAAACATGCATAAAAGAAAAATCCTACCTAAATATACAAATATATATATATATATATATATATATATATATATATATATATATTCCCTCCCACAACAACAATCACTTTCTACCATTTCATCGCTACTCATCACCCTCTTTCGCGCACTCCTTTAACCTCCTCTCCCACCATAGCATCGATAAATCAGCCATATTCGCGTCTATCATCAAATAACATAATGTGTGCAAATCACTCAAAATCAAAAGTTTCATCTACACATTAACAAGAGTAGTGAAACCCAGTGTTGGTGGTAATTAATTAACATTTTATGTCGCTAAGCAAGTCACCTTTTGTTACAAATATACGTACATACATATACACTCGAGCATGCGTACATTTAGTTCTCGGGCCGGTGGCGCCCCTGGTTCTGCCTAGGACGCCACCCTAGAGAGTACCACATTTGGCTATTTGTCACCACGCCTCTGCTCCCAAACTTGTACAGCGCCGGAAGTATTGCGTTCGACCTTTTTGGAGCACACCTCGTGTCACGCTGGAACCGTGCCAGTGTATACGGATGGCTCCAAGTACCAAGAGGAATTCAACTTCCACGCCGTATCCCCTTTGTTTCAAGTCAGCGGGGCTCTGCCAGGCGCGGCGTCTGTCTTCACGGCCGAGCTGATGGCAATAGAGCACTCGGTACGGAATAAGAATTGCGGGGAATGAGCGCGCCGATAGGGCGCCAAAGAGTCCGCGAGGACTCTGTGACCGGACCAGCGTTTCGCTCTTCCTCACACCGACTACATGGCAGGAATACGGGCAACTCTTCGGGCTGCTTGGCAAAGAAGATAGGAGACGGTCGAAGGGAATGTAAAGTTGCGTACCATTGCGCCGCGACTGTTCCCATGGACCTACCCCTCAATGCCGCAAAGGCTTCAGGTTGCTTTTTGTTGTCTCCGAATTGGACACACTCGCGGGACGCACCGCCATTTGATGGAGCGCTCCTTTGCGCCCTACTGTGAAGATTGCGTCGTCTCCCAGACTGTTTGGCACATTCTTGTTGAATGTCCCAGTCTGGGCGATCTCCGCGCACGTTACCTGTCCCGGTACCGGGGTGGGCGGGGTCGCTACCGCCTGGCCCTTGTACTCGGGACGGATTCGTGCACACCGACCTGTGGACTTTTAGACTTTTTAGAGGAGGCCGGTCTTCTTCCCTTTTTTAAAATAGTTTTTTTTTTCTTTTTTAGTAGGTCGCATGGTCCTGCGCCGGGTGGAGGCCCGCCTCCCCCGACGCCGTAGCTTGCTTCCTGCTTATTACCTTTTTTCTTTGTTTTATTTTTATTGATGTTTTTTTTATTTGTTTTTTCTAGCATCCTCCTTCAAATATGCCTAATTTTAGGCAATGTTGAATACGGTGACTAATGCCCAAGTATGCAGTCGCCAGGTGAGCTCTTTTAAATTAAAAAAAGCACACATATATGAATATGTACACAACGAGAGAATTGATTTCTCTCTAGTGTTGGAATGTATTAATTCCGGTTGGTTCTCTCTATAGACGCCCTTATTTAGTTCCAGGGAAGATATTGATTGAATGTAAAAAGGGCAGATGAAGAGAGGAAGATCAAGAGATAAAAATAAATATCACTGGGAAAGGACTATGAATGTACTGAAAGCGGAAATGATTCATGGATAAAATTGGCAGCGCCCACACAACCTCAGCATTGTTCCACAATTTACTTAGAAAAGGTGTGGCAGGCGAGAATGCTTATGGGAGGGACCGTGGTTTTGATTTAAGGTCATGGGGTCATTAAGTGTATTTCTTAAATGTCTGATAGGACTCGTCTTAGAGTATAAATATCTAAACCAGACAGAATGTCATGTCAATTTTTCGTGAAGTACTCAGTGGAGTACTTCAAAGGTAAGTGCTCAACTTACGAGGAAGTATTATTCCTCAACCAAACACTAATCGCGACACATAACTTCAGACGAGATGAGCAAAACCTCATTATTGGTAAGTTCAAGAATCCTTCCAATATTAATGCATCCTTACATATTACACTTTCTACAACAATGGATACGTCATTCGTGTAAAGAAAATTATAAAGTAAAAGTTTCAGTAATACTCTATAATAAATTAAATGTATAAACCCTATAAAGTTATTAAATATATCAAGGAAACTATAATAATCAAAGGTAAAAACATTTTTAAAATTTATAATGCCACTGTCTAATATACCATTGTATATTAAACACATAGATAATTTCCCGAATAAAAAACGCTACTAAAAATTCAAAATAATCTATAAAGTTAACCAGGCAATGGCTTCGCCACTCCCCCTACGGGGGGAGCTTGCGCTTCACTACTAAGATTAAAATCTAAAATCTAAAAAAAAGCAGCCATGGTTAAATTTTGAGAAATTTTAAAAAGGAACTCTAAACTAAATTTCACCCCTTTCAAAAAATCATGTTGCTTGAAATATAGAGTTATAAAAGATAAAATAAAAAAGCAGCCTTGCTTAAATTTTAATATATTTTATGAACTTCACCAATTGTAATTCATTTTCTTTTAAAACATTGGATAATCATATTCTTTTTCCGAACTTAACCATTTTGTATTTTCAAACTCTAAAGAAATTCATAGAAATTACCTTGATAAAAATTTAAAATATACTTACATAAGTCATAACAAACTAAGATGAAATTATTATTCAAATACTTAAAACAAAATCCCCTTCTTAAATTATAGAGTGATTATGATGATGATGATGATGATGAATGAGTCATAGAAAAGAGAGAAGAGTTTGCAGCTCACATTTCATGCCTCGATGTTTCTTTCCTTCGACGAGACATGTGGGTTATTAAAGGACTAACTATTATCACTCCTCACCGACAAAGTTCTTAAGTTCTGAGAGCATGCAATAACTGATAGTTATTAATTAATCTATAAATAAATTATTACCATCATCATAGTTCGCCTGCAAGGGAGAATTTATCAACAGTACAAGACGTATAAAAACAATCTCTTATCACACAATCTAAACCATTTATGTAGTTAAGAAAGTTGAACTAATTAACATCACAATGACTAAATAAATAGAATTAATCTAATGGGATAGAGTAGTGAGCAAATTGCTAACGCATAAACAACCTAAAGAAACAAAAGTAAAGAATAGAATGGAAGTCCTTCCGAATTTTTCATTTCTTCCTGTCCTAAGTTATAAAAAATATGAATAGAATTGTTTAATCTCAGTTATTTTAAAATATATATTTTTGTAAAGAAACTGTCGATTTAATCAATTTTGTTAATCGTTAATATCGTTGTTAGAGAAATTCTATTCACTCTTTTTCTTTGAAAAATATTTATGAAACCATCTTTTAATATCTTTATTGGCTACAAATTCTCATCAAACTAATATTCATTGAATTTGCTCCACTATAAATGCCCAGAACATGTTTTTTTAACCTTATTAACTAGATTTAACTTATCTTAGTCGTTAAATATTTATGTATAGCTTTAGTGAGTCCAGAAAAAATGCTTAGATAATCTTTTATGAACCTTAGTGGCCAGAAAGGGCTAATCTAAGTAGTTATGCTTGACTTTAATGTCTCTAGAATACTTATACGCCCCAAATTCCTTTGCTTTTCTGTCTTCAAACGAGTAATTTTAATTTCCTATACCATATTGGTTTCGAATTCTCATACAAAAGAAAATATTCATTAAATTTGGACCATTGGACTTATTGAAGTAGCTATAAATGACTTCAATGACTCTAAAATAGTTATCAAAACAATTTATATTAACGAACGTGAGAGTAGTCACGTAATTTTCATTGCCTATAGCTTTAAAATTTATATTCAAACAATATTATATTCTCGTTATTGACTTGAAGGTTAAATTTTATGTTTTATCTACTTAAACCAACAGAAAGAAAAGACATTTCTATAATTTACGACGTCGCAGTTTAAGCGGCTCGGGCAAAATTGATCTAAACTCATTTTGAGTTATGGTTGAATTCTTTTATCCTCACTTATTCTAAAAATCGACCATTAAATTTGAAGAGAATATTAAATAGTTTTATACAACCTATATTTAAAAAATATGCGACTAGTAATTTACAAACTATTATTTTTCAATTTATTCATTCACTTTAACAAATATGCAGATTGGAATCAATAGATGTAAGGAGACTGGAATTATTTATTCTTTTTCGTTAAATCAGGAGTAAATTATATAAAATTTGTTTACAATTTGAAAAAAAAAAATAGTTGTAGGATTCTCGTCTTCTTTAGTGATTTTGACCTTATTCGTTTAGTTAGGGACCTTTGAGGAGCACTTGTACGAATAGATAAAAAAAATCTTACGTGTTTTATCCCGGCTGCTATTAGGCTACCATAAGAAAAGAGATCTTATGGTTATTGGTCCTAAGCAAACTTTGTTTCCCCGTCATTTCCCTTTGCTACTGATAAATGTTGATACCAAGACTAAAAGCACTTAACGTATCTAGTCATTACCTCAAATTGACTCTCACTTCCTGTATTTTCTCAGTCATGTTGCAAGGTTGATGAAACTGCTAACATCATAATTATATATTAACTCCACAATTATCCGAGTGCACCCTACCGTTGGCATTGATAGACCCTGTTATGAAATGTATTTTCACCATTATTGCAGTTATATAACTGAGTAGGTTTTCCCACGCTAAAAAGTAAAAATCGTTTTATTGTGGGATTTATTTCATCCAGTTTCGAAAGATCTTTTCCTGTCGAATTTTGGGATTGTTCATATTGAGCGCACGAGAGAAACTCTTCGGTTCGCCAGCAACGAATTACTTGACTCTCAGATCCGCGTGAGGCCATTGATGGAAGTGATATCTTATAAATTCATTAAGGTCTATTTACCCCGGACTACTTGTTGACGAGACGAAGGCGAAGAGGATACAAAAATGTTTTTTTGTTGGTGATAATTGAGCGAAGATTACTAAGGCACGTTGGAAATTAATATTTTCCTCATATACAAACAAGTTTACATAGCGCTAAATGCAAATTATAAACTCGGTGCTGCTTAAGGAGGAAAGCGGCGCCGAATCTTTTAACTTTTTATTTATATGAATGAATAAAATATATACAAGTCTTACTAGTAAATGATATTTACACTGCTTAAATGTAAGTATATGTAAGTAAAGAGTTAATTTTATCAATAACACATGACGGATAAAAACAATCTCCCACAATTTAAAGCATTTATGCAGTTGAGAAAGGTGAACTAATAAGATCACAAGAACTAAATAAATAGAATTAACCTAATGGGATAGAGTAGCGAGCAAATCGCTAACGTATAAACAACCGAAAGAGACAAAAGTACACAATAGAATGAAAGTCCTTCCGAACTTTTTCCTTTCTCACCCAGTCGTAAGAGAGAAACTTGACTGTTGGTTTGTCCTGAGGAAACCCAACATAGTTAAACAAATTTTCGCATAAATTTGTGGCACTTTGTGGAGTAGAGAGGCAACGAGATAAGAATTACAAACAGACATAAACATAAATCGTCGCATGAATTTGCGACATGGCACAACTCCTCTGCATAGCCTCTTACGCGAGTGGAGTCAACAACAACAGGTCGTTCATTCCGCAGTCTTGAAGCAATAGCGTAAAATGGACCAGCTCTCATTGAGGAGAGACAAAATATTATCACTGACGGGACTCTGACTTCAAACTCTCTCAGATTAGAAGTGAGGGTGATACCAGTGAGCCACACTGTCAGCCGTTTCAATTTCTAGAAAAGCTTTTCCAAATCCTTAGGAAATAGTACGTCGTTTTTCCACCCAGGAGCAACACTGGAGAATCAGGAGCAACACTGATGACTTAGTAAAAGGCATTCCGCAAGGTGGCTTACCTTTGTCACCAGACGGATAAATACCCACGAGATTTGCGCACCTCCCTCCTAATGCTACAAGAACTTGGGCTATATACCTTCCTCCACATTTCACTTCCCCTTACTTCACCACATCGTTTAAGGAACTTTTCAAAACCCTCCTGGCGGACTTTTCCCTCTAGGTTTTGCCCCTATTATTTAAATACCCCCTTTCAATCGTGAACAAGGTCACCCGACTAGATAATGAAATTCACATAAAGATGAGAATGACAATCGGTTTCACGCCCGAAGGAGACAATAACAGACCATTGTTGTGAGGGAGGTACATAAAGAATGGTAGTGTTTGTTCTATATTTTGCCTTCAATCAACGAGCAAGAATTTTTTATGGCCCAAGGAAAGGACATCCATTCCACGTTATGGGAATGCGTATATGGCACCATTTTGGTAGGTTCAGTGGGGGAAGAGTGGTGTGTAATCTGATCGAAAGAAGTGTGGATAAAAGAGATCGTGGTATTGCGATTACCTTGGTGTGTCGAGACTTACTTGGTCGGAGTTGTCTGCATGCACGTGTCATGGTCGGCGCGCCACCAATTGGTGGCAGCTCCCTGCGAACTCCGAAATCTTTTGTCCCCATACTCGCCCGGAATCGAGCTCGGTACCTAAGCGTGTGAATCTAACTCCTTGCCCACTAGGCTAGCTGGTGCTTGAGGGTAGATGGGCCACAAGAAGAGAGACGATATCAACTTCTCATATGGTTTTGATTATTACCAGACTCGAACCCACTAAACTTTTTTATGGGATCATTTGAAAAAAGTAGGTAAATGCATCACTTGAATAATTAAAGAGCAACTTTGAAGAAGCGTATAGAAAATTCCCTACAAACATTTTTTCTGAAGCCTACCAATCAGTGAATCAAAGATCACAGTAGTCCATTGATACCAATGGACAACATTTTTTTCTGAAGCCTACCAATCAGTGAATCAAAAATCAGAGTGGTCCATTGATACCAATGGACAACAATTTTTGCTGAAGCCTACAATCAGTGAATCAAATATCGCAGTGCTCCATTGACACCAATGGACAACAATTTTTGCTGAAGCCTGCCAATCAGTGATTCAAAGATCGCATTGGTCCATTGACACCAATGGACAACAATTTTTGCTGAAGCCTATCAATCAGTGAATCAAAAATCGGAGTGGTCCATTGATACCAATGGACAACAATTTTTGCTGGAGCCTACAATCAGTGAATCAAATATCGCAGTGGTCCATTTATGCCCATGTTCAATAATCGAAACAGGTTTTTAAAACAAATGCAAGTATCTATTATTTTGATGTGGTATAAATAAAAAAGAAAAAATCATCTGAACCAGATTGTGGATTCACCTGTTTTAAGTTTTTTTAATGTATTCATGGTTTTGACACTCTGTATTGATAATTATTATCAACAGAAATTATGATACATATACCCACAGCAACATGACTTAGTACTAAAAATCTTGAAGTCAGCTTATTAAAGTCTTAAAAGCCCCGGAGTGTTCTTTGTAGAAAAGGACTAAAGGTTCATTTGTAGAGTTCCAGGCCCCAATTGTGGTTCCCGGACCCATTTCTTTCCAGATCATGTTAACGATAGGAATCAACATGGATTCGAACCTGTTACCTGTTAGTCTATGTGCGGGGTCATATAGTGAGATCTGCTCCTCCGTTGTCAATCTTTTCAGCCCAGATTTTGTTCCCGCAATTAAAATATAATATATATATATATATATATATATATATATATATATATATATATATATATATATATATATATATATATATATATATATATATATATATATATATATATATATATATATATATATATATATATATATATATATATATATATATATATATATATATATATATATATATATATATATATATATATCTTACATTGTCCCATTATTTTCTCTCAAATTCAACAAACTTAAAACTTATTGTCAGTCATTAATCCATATATCTATTTATGTATTCAAAGCTTGCTTGCTTTCATATTGTTTTACTCCATTATAGGCTGAAGATGAACATAGCTAATGTTCGAAACGTTCCAAATTATAAAATTATATGTGTTCTGAATACTGGTTCTGGCTTTAACCTACATACTAAAATCGAGGTTTCCGAAGGATGTCCAATTTCTACATATATATATATATATATATATATATATATATATATATATATATATATATATATATATATATATATACGCGCAGTGCTTGATATTTACGATCCATTCATTCCAAATATTAGCGCGCCCACTTGTCGGATTTGACATAATCAAGTTTAAACCTCAGCCATGACACTATTTCTGCAAATAAACATGACACAAATTAAAAATGACGGTATCTTCGCAAAAAAGGGACAAATACGTATAATAAGTCTAGAGAATAAAGACAAGTGCCACGTCTAAGTCATAAACCAGCTTTCTCCCTTCCCTTAGTAGGGTATATGTTCGGAAATTTCAATGCCTTTGTTCGATTGTACAATTTTTTTATTTAAGTCTATTTCTAGCCTTTTTGACTTTTTGTCTGATTTTGACTTTTTGACAACATTGTCGAACTTTTTGAGGTCAACTTCTTTTTCTGTTTAACCATTATTAGCTCTATTTTAATTTCCACATTGTTATTCCCTGCCCCAATTTACACCCCTGCGAATAGGCTTCATTTTACCGATTGCTTCTCAATACGCCCTTGGATAGTGCATCAAGAGCTATTTATTGGAAGCGTTCTAAGGATGCCTTCACCCACCTTCATAAGACATTCACTGCCACTGATTCAGAGAAGGGTTTGAATCATCCATAATCTATCTATTTATCCAGCTGTCTAGCTATCCATATATTATCCCATACATATGTCTGTCTCTAAATCCATCCATCTATTAATCCATACATCTTTCTATCAATCCATCAGTTTGCTAATTTATCCACCCATCTGCCTCTCTATCCATTCAACCTATCTGTCTATTTACTATCCAACCATCATATATCAATCTATCCATTTATCTCTTCGGCCTGGCTTGCCAGGGTTTTGTAAAGAGTAAAAGCAAGACTCGCGCTATTAATTCACTACCTTTGACATAAAAAGTATAGAGATATTTTCAAAAAATAAAAGAACATGTTCTTCCTTCGCCAAGTATACATAAATTAGGGAAAAAATTCATTAAAGTATTCAAAATAATAAAAAGATATGACCAAGTTAAGCTGATTTTTCCCTATAGCACGGCAAGCTTATAACACGACTCCTTACAGATTCCATTCAACCGAAGCGTCTCATGTTTTTTCATTTAAAATAATAAACTCTGGACACAATTGACTCGATCAAGTTTATGATCAAAATTAGAGGCCCAACAGACCTGATTGGTGGATCCAAACCCGACCCATTTATGTTCAACCTTTTGAAAGTCCAGGTGACTTTTAAAACTCTTATCGACCTCGGTGGGAAGACTTTTTCACTCGCTTACGAATTTATGAGTAAAAAGGTCTCTTACGATATCGGTTTCGAATCACGGTAGGAGCAGCCTACCGAAAAAAAAAATAGCCATTTTACATGTGCGAATTCTTTTATTCTAAAACCTTAGATTAGTTTGAAAGAGGACTACTTTATATGTTTGGTTTGATATGAGTCTTTTTAGGCTGAAGAATCGCCAGGTGAAATGGAATTTCATCACCGATCCTACGTTTCTTTATTTTCCGAAGGGCCATTTTCCTTGCTACATCTTGAAAATTAAATTCCTTTCAGTCTCTTTTCATTGGATTTATTTTGTAAGCCAGGTGTTATTTTGTAGGCGTCAAAATACACAGAGATATAATGACGTCATAATGATATATTTTCGAAAGTATCGAGACTAAAATTAGAATAGGTTCTGTGGACGCCGTTTGTACGCGAGTGTCTTGAAAAGCAGTATCGCTAAATAGATCGCATTTCGAAATGTTACTTAATTTTTCATATTACCTATGATATATGAAGAATAGTTTAAACTATACTTAGATTAATAGATACTACGTTTGGGTTGTGTTTTTAACGTGTAGGGAACTTATAAAAGGAAAATATGTGCATATTTGTTTACGTATCATAGAATTCAGATCATTCAAAACCTAAAATGGTTATAAAGGACAAAATAATGTACGAGGTTTATTTAACGAAGCAACAGCATAAAAAACGCATTTTCATACTTTTGTTTTAACTAGAAAATTCCTATAATAAATGAAGGTCAATGTAATATTTAATTTTTACTTTAAGAATTAGTTCAGGTTTCCAAAGTTCCGATCTGTCCAAAAGTTGAGTGACAACAAGAGACTGGATAATAAATCCCTCTTTTAATATTTTTTTTATGATCGGCTGGGTCAAAAGCGATAACTTTATTCGTACTATAAGGAAAAGAAAAACAAAGACCATTTTTCCCCTTCGAATTTTAAGGCGCATTAGCAACGAAGGCGTATCACACAGAAAGCTTGAAAAGAGAGATCTAGCTAGATTTAATACTAGACTTCTTCCCTAAGAGATTTTTGATACGCTTAAAGCTGAGATGTAAACAATGGTGTAATGCGCACAGAGGATGAGCGTGAATCGAGGAAAGGTTATATTGAGATGAGTTCTCTTTATTCACTATTCATTTCCTCCAAAATTATTAATTTGTAAAAACATTATAAAAAGCTTTTTTTCCTAACCTCTTAGTGACCACGGGTCAGGCAATGACTTGGAGAACAATATCCATAAAGTCTTTCATTTTCATAGTGACGCTGAATGGCAAATTCATATATACAGGTGGCGTTATGATTTTGAGGTAATTTGTAAGAATGTAGAAAAAGACGAATAGCACATAAGTTAAAATTTTTATTGAAAGGAAATGTAACACTGAGTCAGAATATATTTACAAATTGGTTGAAATCGTCCAGTAGCACAACTGCTGCCAGTTTTGTGATTAGCCATGAAATAATAAAGAGAGGAAAGCCTTTCACAGGCGGAGAATATATTAAGGATTGCTTTATTAAGGCATCAGAACATATCTTCAGTGACTTTAGAAACAACGATGAAATAGTGAAGAAAATACAAACTGTGCCATTATCTGCAAAGACTGTGGGAGACAAAACAATGAAGATGGAAAAAGACATAACTAATAAACAAATAGAAGACATCAATTCTTCATCAGGTTTTTCTATTGCTTGTGACGAGTTATGTGATATTACTGATATAGCGCAGGTTGCACTTGTTTGTCGGTATGTGAATTCTGAGGGCCATTATGAAGAGTTCATTGACTTGGTACCTCTCACTGGTGAAGATGTATTTAGAGCTATTATCTCATGTCTGGAAGCAAAAGAAATAAACACCAACCATATTATCTGTGTTGCAACTGATGGGGGACCGAACATGATGAAAAAACATAAGGGCTTTGTTTCTCTCTTAAATAAAAAGCTGGATCATGAAGTGATATCATTTCACTTCATCGTTCATCAAGAGGCTCTTTGTGCTCAGTCTTCACCTCCTGAATTCAATGAAGTGATGGCATTAGTAGTAAAAATGGTAAATAAAATTTTGGCAAAGGGTTTGAACCACAGACAGTTTCGCAAGCTCTTGGAAGAGGCTAATTGCCAATATTCAGACCTCCTTCTTCATAACAAAGTCCGATGTCTTTCTAGGCAAGGAGTGCCTGAGCGTTTTGCAGCCTGCTTGGGAAAAATGAAAACATTTAGCTTGAGAAAGGTGATGCAGGTCAAGAGCTTGCAACACCTGAATAGCTGGAAAAATTTAACTTCATGGTTGATATCACTTCACATTTAAATCAACTCAGCCGGAAATTGCAAGGAAAGGGAAATACTGCTTTATTCCTTTGAGAAGAAGTACTGTCATTTGAGAGAAAGTTTGCATTGTTTGCTAGAGACCTGGAGAAAAATGAGTTTGTTCATTTTCCATCATTGCAAAAATACAGAGAAGCAGCAAGCCGTGAGTTGAATGTTGGCAGCCTAAAAGAATGCTGTCTTGATGATGGAGATGTCTTTTAAAGGTCGTTTCCAAGAATTCAGAAAGGAAAAGGCAACTTTGTCATTCGTGATTAAACCACTCGAGGCAGATATCTCTGTTCTAAATTTTGCAGCCTTTTCTAAAGTGAACCGAGCAGAAGTGGAGCTTGAAATAGCTGATTTGAAAGAAAAAGAGATTTGGGCTTCAAAATTTAAAGTTCTACTCGCTGACCTTGAATCGTTAAAAGATAACAAGCCACACTAGCAGGTCAACACAAGTGGGGAGAACTACAAAATCTGAAAAACAACATCAGATGATTTTTGAGGTATGGAGTGCATTACCAGACACCTACAATAACTCAAAAAATTATGCATTTGGTATTTTGTCCATTTTCGGATCCACTTATTTGTGTGAGCAAGTTTTTTTAAGCATGAACCTTATAAAAGGCAAATTAAGAAACAGACTAAATGATGCGAGCTTACAATCTCGCCTAAAACTGAAGACCATTTCTTACTCTCCGAACATTGAGCAGCTCTCCAAGGAAACCCAGGAACAGATATCACATTAATCAACTACCTTAGGTAAGTTATTGATAAAATTATATTTGTGCTTTATAATATTGAATTTCCTCTTTTAGTTACCGGTACTGTACAAGAATAAGATGCTATGATTTATATTAATGCAAGGAACCTATATTTTGTTATATTTTTCCTATTCTTTTATTTATCATATAATAATATTAATAATAAACTCTATACAAGGGTTGTACACAGAATTCATAATTTAACATATAAGAAAAAATTGTTAAAAGCAAGTACAAAGACTAACATTATTATCATTGTTATTATTTTTATGTTTCATGAGTGTTCTCATATGACATATAATATGAAAGCATACTGAGTAATATAACATAATTTAATTCGTTTTAGGAGTATAAGTAAATTGAACAATATAACTATAATTATAGTTATTTTAGAGTGGTGTACATATATTTTCATATTGTTGAAGTCCTGTGGATTTCGGTTTGTGAGACCATTTTTTTGTATTGCGGCTCCGACAGTGCAACATTTTTATTAAACTGTAAAAAATGGCTCTTCTGGCTCTAATGGTTGCCGATCACTGTTCTAGTCTAATGAAATGGTGCAGTCTTATTTTAAGATGTCTTCTGTTACGTACTCTGTCTATCCAGAGCCACACAACCTTCTCCAAAGCCTCTGTATAGGCAGAAGCATTGACTCTCCATCTATCAATCCATACATCTTTCTATATATCCAATTGTCTATCTATCTTTTTATTTACCCAGCTGTCTAGCTATCCATCTATAATCCCATACATATGTCTATCTATAAATACATCCATCTCTCCATCTATCAATTCATACATCTTTCTATCTATCCATCAGTTTGCTTATCCATCCATCCATCTGCCTCTCTATCCATTCAATTGTATATCTATTGACCTATCTGTCTATTTACTATCCAGCCATCATATATCAATCTATCCATTTATCTCTTCGGCTTGACTTGCCAGGGCTTTGTAAAGAGTAAAAGCAAGACTCGCTATATTAATTCCCTACCTTTGACATAAAGTAGGCCCTGGTCAAGGTTATTCTCATCAGAGAAAAAACAAAGAATTCCAGTTTCTTGATGTTTCAACATGGAGAGCAACACTTTGCACGGATCAAAGAATCCTCTTTCATCTTATCTGATATGAAATTATAGGTGTTGTAGTCCTATGTTGAGTGGCTACTGATTCGATTTTTCTGGGAGTGCCTTTTATGTGAAGCACTGACTCTAAAGTAACGGTAGAGTTAGCTTCTTTCTTGGTTGAAGGATGTCTTACTTGATTGCAGGCTGAGTAAAAGAGATCAGAGATTTATCTAAGGGTAAAGAACTTGGAAAGTCTTCAGATGTATCTCTCTTCCTCCTGAGGTATTTTCTAATTTATCTTTTACGTAAATGGTCCGCATACGCTGCGGGAAACAAAAGATACATATGAACTTAATTTTTTGTACATTCCATATGAGTTCCAAGTAACATTAAATTTGTACATTCTACTTACATCAATTTATTTTACTGTTTTATATTATTATAGAATCTTACAATTTTGGTTTAATTAGACATATGTAATTAATAAGATAGTTTTCCTTAGTATTTCTTTGATGAAATGGGTTCATACTTAGAGCGTTTAATAGATTCAAATAGATTTTTTTTATTTTAGTTTATTGTATTTGGTTTGTTCTTAATTAAACATATATTAATTATAACAGAAATAAAACAAATCCATTATTTTAATTGTTTTTCTCTAAGATTTAAGTCATTTAAGGACTAAGTTTCGATGTTTAATTAGATGACATGGTGACGTCTTGGAAACAACCCATCAATAGTTGCCAAATGCCACCATAACTCTCATTTTAGTTCTCAAAGCAGAAATTCTTTTTTAAATCTTTCATTCATTTGATTTATATTAAATATATAGAGGCCATCGCATTGCAATTATTACTTACAGTCTTTTACATAGATTTTTATAATTATTTAACCAAAATATTATATTGCTGTTTTACGATACAAATAAGGAACAGAAAAAATAGGACTAAGTTGTTTATTCTTTTACGTTAAAATATATATAGATTATAATGTTGACAGTATTTACTATTATAAAATTTAGTAATTTCTTTTCAGCCGATAATTTTCCTTTTCTCTCACTTTCCTAAACTTTAGGAGAGCGATAATCTTACTCTCGAGTTTTAATGCTCCAAAAATCAAGCACTTACTCTCTTAATTTTTTTAAGTGTCCTTGCAGTATATTTAGGCGCTTGTTATAATTTTGTAGTTTACTATATTTATTAATTGTAGTTTGCATCGCTTGAACAGATTACAGCAGCTTGGAGAACAAGAAATAAAACCTGTCATTTGACCACTCTCCATTCAGACTTTTCCCAAAAGAGAGGTATTACGATACGGGAACAGTGGGCCTTTTAGAGCAATTATCTATTTGGATTCCCATACATCAAATGTTATTTTGGTTCGACGTAAATCCCTTATAAGATTTCATAAAACACTTCAAAGTGCTTATTTTTGAGGCCTTTTTGACTGTCTCATTCCATATTACAGTGGGGAACCTACAAACTAACCTCGCCACATCACATACGACTTATAACAGGTCTCTTCCTGCACAACTATTATGATTGTGCATTCTGAACCCTTAAAGTCCTTTGCAAAGGTTCTGATCGACTTTCCGAGGTTTTCTTGATATCTTCCTAATTTTCAGCACAAATTTGGGGGTTCTAATTGTACTAGAACCCTTTGCGTGTGTTTTGCCTTTTGCTGCTAATGTTGGATTTCTATCATCAGCTTCAGGATTTTTCTAACTTTTGCAACGAAGGATCCTGCCATTTTTGTAAACTAAACAATCTCTGTAACTATATTTTGAGCTTTTATGGCAACGATTACATCGTACCTTTTCTAGGGCTTCGTCACTTTAATGTCAATCATTATTAATCTGAAAAATTAATTTTTAAACAATTAGTTATAGCAAAGTTAAAGCTATTCAAAGTGATGTGCTGTAAATACTAACGCACCCTGTATCTAGTATATATATATATATATATATATATATATATATATATATATATATATATATATATATATGAGTGTGTGTTTTATTATTTCTGTAACTTTCAACAATATAACCTATGTATTAGTATTTCTACAATTAAATAAAGTAATATAACCGCCCAAAGATTCGCTTGACAATTACTCCTGACAAAGGATAATGTCTATAAAAATAAAAATCAATATACCTTTATTGAAATACATGATAAATATGTCTACATACAGTCCTTAATCGCGTTTTAAAGAAAGAAATACATTTTCTGATATCAGATAGCGTTATGTTACCCTATAGAAGAATATTTTTTTTCTTAAGTTCAGAGTCACTAAATTTATTTATTTCTATTGTTGCAAACCTTTTCTTGGAGTAAATTTCATACGGAATAGTCAATTGGGTCAAGCGATTGAGGAGACCATTCATCCCTTTTGATAAAATGAAAACAATTTTCCTCTAAAGATTGTTGTGTTGTTTTGCTAGTATGTCTGGTCACACCATTTTGCTGGAAGATGAAGTCTCCTTTAGGATAGAGCTGATGTCAATCAGGAAGAAGGCCAATGGATTACTCTGTATCGATAAAATGGATCCTCGTTTTAAAATTCCATGACACCCCCGCAGAAACCTTTTTTTTTTTGCTAAATCTTAAAGATTTATGATAAAGGCTAGATATATGGATGTCCTTTTTCTTTAAATATTCATTGTCACTTCAAAAGTGAAATCTTTTTCGTCCTTAGACACAAAATTTCTTTTACATCCTCACACAAAGTCCCCACCCCCATCAGTCCCATCATCCTCTTGAAATTCTTTGCTGATAAGGTCATCAACCTTCGTGCCTCTCTCCCGCGATTGCCTGACCAGGCCTCTCACATTCTCCCTGATCTACCCTCCCGGCCGCTCAACGTATTTTCTGCCGTGACCGCTTCTGAGCTGTCTGCCTTACTTTCGCGCTCAAAAAATCTGGCTTCCCTCGTGACTCGTCCCCTCGTCTAAGCTATTAATCAAAATATTGCCCGTCATACTCCCAATGCTCCTCCACCTGTTCAATACCTCCCTTGCCACTGGTGTTGTCCCTTCTTCCTTCGAATGTGTCCAAATCCGTCCGATCCTTAAAAAGCCGAAGCTTAACCCTTCCGACCCAGCTAGCTATCACCCGATCTCGCAACTTCCCTTACTCTCCAAGGTCCTTGAGAGAGTAGTTGTTTCGCGCATAAATTCTCACATCGTTGCCTGTAATATTGATGAGACCTACCAATCAGGTTTTAAGGCGGGGCACTCTACCAAAATCGCTCTTCTCTGTTACTGATCGCTTACGTAGAGTTGCTGACCGGGGTTGTGCCTCCACCTTATTCTACATAACCTCTCCTCTGCCTTTGATACTATTGACCATTCCGTCTTGCTTGATCGCCTCTACTCTTTATTTGGCATTTCTAGCGTTGCTCTCGATTGGTTCCGCTCTTAACTTTCGTCTCGCACCCAATCTGTAGTGGTCGACGATATCTCCTCTGACCCCACTCCCATTCGCTTTGGTGTCTCTCAAAACTCTGCTCTCGGCCCTCTCCTCTTTCGTATCTATCTATTCCCTCTTAGCTCCCTCCTACGTAATCTCGGTCTATTTTTCCACCTATATGCTGATGACACTCAAATTTTTATTTCCTCTTCCTCCTCGACCATGCCCACTCAATCTGTGACCTCCTATCTGTCTATTCTTCTATCTCGGACTGGTTATCGGCAAACTTCCCCAAAATAACCACTCCAAAACTGAAGTTCTTCTGGTTGGTATCCCCGCTCCAGTATACAAATTTAAATCCCTTTTTCCCTCCCTCCCTCTGGGTGGAAACTCTTTCGCTTTCTCTGACTCTGTTAGAAATCTGGGCGTTGTGTTCGATGAGCATCCCTCCTTCAAGCCCCACATCCACAATATTAGAAAATCTTCCCTTTGTTTCCTCCGTAACTTCTCCCGCATTCGCTCTCACTTCGATCTTCAAAGTCTTGAAACTGCTGTCCACGCCTTCATTACCTCCCTCCTTGATTACTGTAACTCTCTTCTTGTAAATCTACCATCTTCCTCTCTACGTCCCCTTTAGCTAGGCCAGAACTACGCTGCCCGACTACTCCTCCGTTGCTCTCGCTTCTCCCCTTCTGAGCCCCTGCTTAAAACTGCACTGGTTACCTGTCAGATATCGTTCTCATTTCAAGATTCTTCTCTTTACTTTCAAGGTCCTTCACCAAAAGGCCCCAACCTACCTTTCCTCTTCTCTTTCCCAACGTCTCACCCCTCGGCCCCTTCGGTCATCTCATGCTCCTCTCCTTAACACTCCTCGCTAGTTCCTCTGCTAAAATGGGCGACCGCTCGTTCTCAGTCTGTGCTCTCAAGCTTTGGAATGCTCTTCCAGCCGAAATTAGATCTGCTGCCTCACGTACAATAAACGCATCTGTTCAAGATTGCCTACTCGCCCACCTGATCTTAGCCCACAGCCGAATGTGCGCTCTGCGAATGCCTCTAGCCTTGAAGAGCGCATTATAAGAAATTCATCATTATTATTATTATTATTATTATTATTATTATAAGGCTAAATATAGCTAAATAGCCTAGACATGCAGAATTCGTTTTTACTACGCATAATTTTGTCGATTAGGAATCACATTTTTGAGTGACTATTTTATTTTTTTAGTCGTGTGACTGCGAATCTATAAGTTACTATGTCGGTTCGTAGGTCGTCGGTCGGATGGTAACCGCGTTAATTTTTTAATGAGGTTTCCTTTGCAATAACATCATAACAATTGGGCCAATTCTAACGGAAATCGTAGGTCTTATGTTGTTTTATATTCTCTTTCGAATGATATAATTGCCAAGGTTTTCTTAAGGTTAGTCCAGGAATTATTTAACGTTTTGAAGGTCGTAAAAAGTCATATTCATAAGTCAGAATAATTGAGAGCGCGCGACTTAGGTCTTTTGACTTTGTTTAATTTTAGCAATACTTTTTGGTATATTATTAAAATTAACGGAAATAATAATAAATACATATAAATTGCTATATACGAATTTTAATTTATATCTAATTACATTTGACTGAGTTATTCAAGTTTGAATTTAGGGAAATTTTTGCTGGGCCAACTTATATTTATGGTAAGAATTCTTTTACCCTCTAGAAAAGTCTCCTGGAGTTCCTCAACCCCCCTTTAAGAGCGCCCCCCTGCGACTGGGCGACCATCCATTTCTCTAAAAAGAGAAATTTCAAGAATTGTTTTGTAAGGGTTGGCGTTGGAAACTTTAACAGAAAACGAGAACATGTCAGATGTTCTTTGGGACTCTTTGCCCATTTAATTTAATCGTAAAAGACATTCTTAATGGCCGGAAATTCACACCCTCAGATTAGTGATCTGAATCCTTGTACAGATTTCAGGTTGGGTGACTCCGTATGTATTCTCATTATGCGACTAAACAGCGTATTAAATATTACGCTATTACACAGTATTTTTTTAACATTTACTCGAATCGTTACTGAGTTTTACATTTTTTTTTCCATATATATATATATATATATATATATATATATATATATATATATATATATATATATATATATATATATATATATATATATTTATAAATAATAAAAAGGAAGTCTGTCTGTCTGTCTGGGTGTCCATATATAGGAATAAAAAAATCATGTTCTAACTCTCCCCATTCCCTTCTCTGCCCGATTCTCCAGCCTTTCTCCCACAATTTATCCCTCTATCCCCCATTCTTTCTCCCCCTATTATCTTCCCCCTTCTCCTCCATTTTCTTCCTAATTATCTCCCTATTCTCTCTCCTCATTATCTCTCCATCCCCCATTTACTCTCTCACCATCTCTCCCCCACATCTCTCCACACATCTCCCTCCATCTCATCTCCCTCTCCCCTCATTTATCCCCCATTTCTCCTATTAACTCCCCCTTCCGTTTTCACCGCCTCTCCAACCCCTTTCCCTCCCCCTCCCCTCATCTCACCCCTTTCTCTCCCCTTCTCCTCCTTCCCCCATGCCATGTTGTGTACAGCGACTTATGCCCAAATAGTCAGTCGCCAGATGAGCTACCACAATGGAAAAAACTCTCTCCCTGCCCCTCCCATCTCCCTCTTCTATACTTCTTCTCACCCTCTCCCTCATCCCCCCTCTTTCCCCTATATTTTCCCCTCCCCCATTCCTCCCTTACAAAAGAATATCCATAACAAGAGAAAAAAATAACTCCTCCCCTCTCCCCACCTCTTCACCTCCCTCTTCCATAATATCTCCCCCATACAAAATCAAGAAACAAAATTAATTCTTAAAATATCATCGCCACGAGTAACTCTATAATTTAAGAAGGCGATTTTTTTTAGTATTTGAACAATAATTTCATCTTAGTTTGGTTATAACTTATGTTTTATTATCAAAGTTACTTTTAATAATTATTTTAAATAGCAAAAAACAAAATGGTGAAGTTCAGAAATATTTTAGGAAGGGGATTTTTTTGAGGATTTGAATAATAATTTCATCTTAGTTTGGTTATGACTTATGTTTTATTATCAAAGTAACTTTTAATAATTATTTTAAATAGCCAAAAACAAAATGGTGAAGTTCAGAAATAACTATAAGTATCGAAATTTTGTGATTTTTTTAAAACCCAAAGAATTACAAATGATGAAGTTCAGAAAATTTATAAAAATTTAACCTTGGCTACTTTTTTTAAATTTTAAATTTTAATCTTAGTAGCGAAGCGCAAGCTCCCGCCGTAGGGGGGAGTGGCGAAGCCATTGCCTGGTAGTTATATATAAGAAGCTCGATCGGTTTCTGTGGCCACAACGTTGTTTGCTCATAACTAACGGTCAGTCACGCATGAGCGGAAATTGCCGAGCACGCGCGGTGAAACGTTTACTCATTATAAGTATATTATATGATAGGGAGAGTGTGCACCTTCTGAATCTTTCTTCAACTTATAAATAATAATAATCAGCAAGTAAAAATATTTTTGTGCCACAATATATGAAGTTCAAACAATGGTCATCTGCATTTATTTGCGAGAGGACTTCCGAACTACTATTTTACCTGGGCAACGACGGGTATGTCTGTTAGTAGGTATATATATATATATATATATATATATATATATATATATATATATATATATATATATATATATATATATATGTGAGTGTGTGTGTGTTTGTGTGAAAGGAATAAATCAGAAAGTAGCACGTGAGGTTACCAATGAATGCAATGTTCCGCAAGAAAAAGGAAAAAGTGTTTCCGAATACACCTATATTGATGATGTTATTTGGTTGTGGCCTAATTTTAAACTTAATTCACTCGTCCCTTCTATTAAATGTACCCATAAGGTGGAAAACAATAGATCTTTCTCGATCTTCTTATTCATTTAACCCAGACTGGTTTTAAATACTCCATTTATCTCAAACCTACAAATTCACACTCTTATATTCATTTTTACTCTGCGCATAGTCTCAAAGTTAACGTTTCTTTCTTTCTACGTGCTTTAAAAGTTATGAGCCCTTAATATATGGATCTGAAATCCTCCAATATCTTTGAAATCGGCCACAAATTGGGTTACCCTTATCACTTTCTTTTAAATTGTCTTTTCTCTGCAAAAAAACACGTTCTATAATACAGTGCCTTCCACTTTAATGCTTAAAGTTCTGGATTTACCCTTCTCTGATTGCTTCACTGACCTTCCCCGTCTTTTAAAAAACTTTAACATTTCTATTGCTTTCAAATACGAGTCGACTAATTTTAATAGTATTGGTTGAGTCTACTCAGTCGAATGTTCTGGTTGTCTGAGTAAATATTTCGGACAAATAGGCAAGCAATTATCGGCCCATATTGATCATCATAAGTCCAATGTTAGTAGGTGAAAAGAATCGTGCGGTTTTTGTTCATATTTCCGAGAATGACCACTTAAATAATTATAATTCGGAAAAATTTATTTATCGCTCCAATGAAGTTATAAAAAGAAATATTGTTAAGTGTTCATATAAAAATCATTCGGATAACTTTAACATTTCCATTGGCCTATTCAAAATTTATGCTGTAATAAAAAAATATTCTTAAAGAAATTAGTCTGGACTTATGTTCTTAGTTTTGTTTGCAATATTCATAGTTACGGGTACCCAATTTGTGATTATAATTATTTGATTCGTTTCGTAATAAACATTGTTTTATTACTCTCCCTCACTCTCCTTGCCACTCCACTTAGCTGCTTCCTCTTTAAGTTATCTCCTTTTCCGTTAATCTTTTTATTCCCTCTGGCACTATTCTCTACCTTTTCTGCAACTTCCTTTGACTTTGCTACCTGCTGCTGATAAATCTTTATATGATTTTACCCGTCCCTTTACGACTTCCTCATTCGTGATTTCTTGTCTTGTCTTTTTTTTTGTCTTATATATATAGCCTTATTATATTATTTGCACTTGTAGTTATCAATTACAAGTATATATATATATATATATATATATATATATATATATATATATATATATATCATATATATTTATATATATATATACTCGTATATATAAAGTTCGAAAGTACTCGAAAACACCTCTTTTTCCCTAGGGGACATTGCATATATATATACGAGTATATATATATATAAATATATATATATATATATATATATATATATATATATATATATATATATATATATATATATATATATATATATATATATATATATATATATATACTTGAAATTGATTTGTTCCTTGGGAATCTTATATGTAGCAGGAAACTATTCCATAAATAATTACTCCTCCTCAATTAAACTATTCACTATATAACCAACCAACACTTCAATAGATTAACTAGCCAACCGACCACCAGAACAAATCTCGTTAGTAGTTTTATATCTTCAGTTAGTTGATTTCTCAACTCCCACGATAAAGGTTAGTCACTCTGTTTAATTCATTCTAATTTGTTTTCGTTTTTTTTTGAGGATTTTTTATAATTTAATATAATAGGTTATTTTATTGTTTACTCCAGTTACTTTTAATATTTAATATTCAAGTCAGTTTATGTTATAACTTTACTTCTTTCTATTATTTTTTAAAATCAGACTGGGCATTATTAATTAATTCTATATATTGTTATTAGTGTTTTTACTTTAATTTTAATAATTGTCAATTTTATTATTTTAACTTGTCTTCATCCATTTTTTTATCCATTATTTAATGCATTTTTTTAATTTTTATCGATTAATGTTCCTTTCCTTTCTCATTAGTTGACACAGTCGCTGAAGATCGTCCTAGTAAAGGTCCGAAATGTCCGGCCAATAAATGATTATTGTAATAACCTGGGTCTTTATATTCCTGCTATATCTATATCTATCTATCTATCTATATATATATATATATATATATATATATATATATATATATATATATATATATATATATATATATATATATATATATATATATATATATATATATATACATGGGGTTAGGAAAGGGTAATAATAAGAATTCCTTAATTCCTTAACTACCTCTGCTCCGTAAACGTTCACCAATCGTTGGTGAATGTCGATTGGTTCAACTTCTTCTGCATGGAGATATTCAATGACGCATCTCTGCTTCTGACACACATCCATGACAGGGGTTGCTTTCTTGGACTGTCAAACCTTCAACATCTGCAACAGAGAAATGAAAATTTCAGGATATTAGCGCAAAGGTTCAGTCATCATAACAATGCTATAAACAATCCCCTAAGAATCCTTCTTGGGGCGGAATAAAATATTAGGGGGTATTACTTTCGGAACGCCCCTCGTACCTTTACCTAACTGTATTGAATAAACATAACGTTATTGTTCATTCATCAAATATATATATATATATATATATATATATATATATATATATATATATATATATATGAAATGAATAGCTCACAAAGTACCACGTGAGGTTCGCAATGAATGCAATGTCCCCCAGAAAAAAAAGCTTCCAAGTATTTTCGAACTTTATTCAGTTCATTTTGAAGGATAAAAAAAAGAGAAAATAATATAATAAGGGTATATATAAAACAGAAAAAGATAAAGGACCGTCTTTAAGACAAGAAATCACCAATAAGGAAGTAGGAGAGGGATGGGTTAATTCACATTAAGATATAGCTATAACAGGTAGCACTGTCAAACCGAGAGGCGAGAAAGACTCAAGAACAGAGCCAAAAGGGTGAAAACGATTAATGAAAGCAGATACGTAGGGGAGAGGGATAAATATATATATATATATATATATATATATATATATATATATATATATATATATATATATAACATAACATTGCTTTCTTAACCGCATAATAAATAAATGTTTTTATTCTGATTGGTAATGACTTGGAGGCAAATATTTTTTAGCTGAAGTCTTAAATAGTGAAGCCGCATGCTAAAATTATTTCGAATTAACACTCAATAATTCTGATAGACCAAGTTTATCATATGTTGTAGACATGTTAGTTGCTCGGTGTGGAAGTAATTTTCAGTCAGATCACCTCCAAAAGGGTAAGAAGACCAACGGGTAAAATTGCTACCCAAAAATTATCGGAAAATTCCTAAAGTAGTGATTTAAGATCTAATTAAAATACTATTTCAATGGTTTCCTGTTCACAAACTAAGGATAAATTATTTAATTCGTATAAGGTTTTTAATTTATATCATCAAATTTTAATCAGAAATCACTTAGCTTTAACCTGAAAAATCGTAGCTACAAGGGGCGGTCAATAAGTTTTGCGAATCGGTAGGGAAAAATAGTGGAAGGGGGATGGCTATTTGTGGGGGTGTTAGGACAAGTTATGACAAGTCAGGACCTGCATCCGCACGCTCCTGCCTCGTCTATTTAAGGAGCAGTATTTGATCGCAGATCGTCAGTCACAAATTTTTCAACAATGGAGAAGGTTGAGCACCGCACAGTGATCAAATTTTTTACCAAGGAAGGTAAGAATGCAAAAGAGATCCATGAACGCATGGTTGCAGTGTACACCGACACCGCCCCTTCCTATGCAACCATTGCTCGCTGGAATAGGGAGTTCCGCCATTGTCGTGAGTCCCTTGAAGATGACCCCCGTCCAGGACGCCCGTCAAACGTGACCAACGAGGACAATGTTGCCCGTGTGGAGAGGATGATCCTCGAAAATCGACGGATGAAGGTCGAAGAAATCGAGCGAGAACTTGGAATATCACATGGAAGTGTTATCAACATCATCCACGACAATTTGGCCATGACTAAGGTCTCTGCCCGTTGGGTCTCTAGAAACCTCACGCCCCATGATCGACTTTAACGTCGTCAAAGTTCGGAGGAGCTGCTGCTCCTGTATGTACAACCAAGACCCGGCGGGATTCGAGTCATGCATAGTGACAGGTGATGAAACGTGGGTCCATCACTGGGATGTCTAGACCAAGCTTGAAAGCATGGCCTGGAAGCACAGGGCCTCTCCGACCCCAATCAAGTTCCGGACCCAGCCCTCAGCCGGGAAGATCATGGTAACCATCTTCTGGGATTCTGAGGGAGTGTTGATGGTGGACTATGGGCCTCGTGGAAGGACCATTACAGGCCAATATTACGCCGAGGAACTGGCTGGGGGATGAAGTGCATCCGTCAGAAGCGGCGCGGCAAGTTGACACGTGGTGTCCTGCTCCTCCACGACAATGCCCCTGTCCACAAAGCCAAGTTGCACAAGCTGCCCTGCGCGAGTGCGGATTCGAGTAGCTCAACCACCCCCCCCCCCCATCTACAGTCCAGAACTGGCCCCTAGCGACTACCTTTTATTCCCTCAGCTCAAGGCTGCACTGCGTGGACGCCGGTTTGGGGACGATGGAGATGCCCAGCTCGCCGTCCAGGAGTAGATTGAACAGCAGTCGGGAGATTTCTGGTTGTTGGGAATTCGAAGCCTCAGGGACAAGTGGCGCAAGTGCATTGAAGTCAAGGGTAGTTATATTGAAAAATGATAAAACACTTTTCCTTATATATCGTCTCCTTATATCCGAATTGCAAAACTTATTGACTGCCCCTCGTATATTTTATTAGGCTAAATACTAGTTATGTCACATTTGTAAGTACGTGGGTACGGTGGCTCGGAAACCACGATGGCTAGGTTATACCCCCGTTTATCTTCCCAGAGGACCTCAGACTCAATACAGAGGGCACCATTAAGTGCCTGGAGACTTTGGTATGGTCTGGATTCATGTGTCCGTTTAAAGGCCTTACGTGTGGCAAGAGGGACTCTATACAAGCAGAAGGATCAAGTCTTGGCTGTCAGACAATTCTTTTTACCACATCACTCCGAACATCTGGCATCCCAACTCTCTAGACTATGCAACCCCTGTGTTGGACGTAGTTGAGAGAGAGAGAGAGAGAGAGAGAGACCAACAGGTACCTGTGCAGGACTAATGTGGGGTTTAGGTCCAAGATCACCACAGTTTTCACGCACTTAAACAGGGGTACCGTCGAGAAGGCCTGTAACTGTTTCCGATGCCGCATGGAGGCCGTAGTTGACGCCAACGGCGATTTCATTGAATAAAATGAATAGTAGAATCCTTCGAGTCTTAACATCTAATTTTAGTAAATATCCTCCATCACTAACTCTATAATTTAAGAAGGGGATTTTTTTGAGTATTTGAATAATAATTTCCTCTTAGTTTGGTTATGACTTATGTTTTTTATCAAAGTTATTTCTAATAATTCTTTTATAATATCAAAAAACAAAATGGTGAAGTTCAGAAATAAATTTAAGTATCGAAATTTTGTGAATTTTTTAAAACCCAAAGAATTACAAATGGTGAAGTTCCGAAAATATATTTTTATATATCTTCTTCTATAACTATATTTTAGCAATTAGCAGTGATAAGGGTTGCTATCTTGCAAACCTCTTCTCTCTTGATCATTCTCACTATTTCTTAACATTTACCCCCCGACCCTTTATGTCTGTCTGTTCGCATCAACCTTATTTCCCCGATGAGTCATCTCCACCACGTTCGATCGCAACAATTCCTAAGAACTAAAAAACAACCTTTACTGGAAATATCGGCCATGACCCACTTCTAAATAGAGTGGTTCTCCTCGTGGCAGTAAGCATAATAATAATTAATAATAATAATAAAAGGGGATGAATACTTATTGTAGATTACTATTTTTTACTCTCCTCTATTATTCATTTATACTTACCTCTCATTTTCCTCCCTTCTCTCTATTCTAGTCGATTCTACATATTTCATTCTATTCCATTCAATTTTATTCCAAATAGTATTGTCTTCCATTCCCTTTTATTTTATTTACTCCTTTCTATCCATTCATTTTCATTTCCTTTTCTACCTTTTTTTCTCCAGGCAGTTAATCAATCGATTGATCAATTTATCGGTCAGATGATCAATCGATCGGCTAACTAACCAGTCAATCACTCATTAAATCATCAATCGACCAATCAACAAGTCATTCACTTGATCACTTAATTAATTTATCGAACGATTAATCAATCGAACGGGGACCTGGTGTGCAACGAAGCAGAAAACCTGGTGGGTAACTATTACTAAAATGATTACAAGATTATAGGTCTTTGTCTAGCAAACTTTAGCAGTACTCATTATTTGGATAGCCCTGGAAGAGTAATTACACAATTACGAACCAGTCATCAGTCCTTCTCAGGTCTTCCCAAAATGTATCCTACTTCGAGACAATTCACATCCACGTGGAAATCAGAGGTGAAGGGCAGGTAAAAGAATGAGAGGGTAAAGTCATTATACAACTTATATTTCTATAAGGTCATTTATTTAAAGTAATATTTATCAGTTCTATTCTTAAAAAAATTTTATTGTAGTGATTTAAACAAAATTATTCCAAGTTTGTGTTATTTTATAAGAAAAATAAATTTGTGGTATCGCAGTGTTAAATCTTTTAAGAGCCGTCCGGGGAGAAACATTTGTACCAATTGGAGCAGGAACTCAAATATGCGAACACTTATACAAATGTACAAAAAAATCTTTATACTATGTATTGGGAGAAAGCCATGATGAAATTAAATGGGAATAATAAGTATCGATAAATTTAATGGGAATAATTTGAACTTGTCATTTTCAGTATGTGTCCTTCTTCATTCATCACACTTGGGCATATAGCTGTTAATCAGTCTACATAAGCTATTCTCTCCATCACTATATTTTCATTGTTAATCTCCCTTTTTGAACATTTCTCTCTATATTTCAATGAAAACTCCCCATCCTGTAAAATTCAGTCTGCTAATCACCTTCTATTCTCCCTTTGCTACCTTTTTTCATGTTGATAAATATTCGTAATTAACCGCACTTTAACTTATTCAAAGCGAATTAACAAAAATTGCTCGAACTTCGTCTTTTGCCGCTCGTCAAGTTCATTCTTAGTGTCGTTTTTATAAACCATAATCAAACTTCCTAGAGTTATTTAGGTCTTTTTTAAGCTAGAGTTAATGTTTAGGCCTTTGTTGAGCTAGCAAAACCGAGGGGTTTTTTTAAAGCTAATAATACCTAGGCTTATTTTAAGCTACACAAATAGTGTTTGAATATCACATGAGCTGTCCCAAGGACAACTTTTAGAACGTGCAAATATTGCTTTAACTCCAATCCAACCGATTTATTCAACAATTGCAATGTTTAAATGAAGCTCTCTAACAAAAACCTCCTTCACTGGTCATCTAAAAGGGTTGTCCTTCTCTTATGTGACAATGCACGCTACAAATGGCACGTTTGACCCTGGAAAAAGATTAAGTTTTAAGTCAGGAGGTTTTTCCTCATCTTCCATATTCACCGGACCTTGCACCATTTGATTACACTTTATTTATTTCATTAGAACATCAACTAAATGGCAATGTCTACTCTGAATGTTTTGAAGTGGAAACAGAACATCAAACCATATATTTCATAAGCCGAAAGAATTCTTCAAAAACGGTATTCACTGCTTAGTTAAACAATGGAAACCACTTTGTTGAATAGATGTTTTTTGCCTATTAAAAATTATTTCCCTTCTTAAAACACCCAAATATTTGACAATTTAATATTTGTTATCTCGAGATGTTATCTGTTAGATGCTGAAGCCGTGGTAATGAAAGGCGTTCTATTCTGATCCCACTGTTTTGTAAAGAAGGAGTTTTTTTATCCGGTAAGGGATTCAGGGATTCGAACGCAGAGCTTCACACCTGAAAAACGCTTGTAAAAATTAAATGTTCATTGAGTTTCTTACCAAAATAAGAAAGAATTAATTAATTAAACCAGTTTTTGACGAATATAGTCAATTCCATATATTTTACATATATTCTGGATTTTATAATTAATGACCGATCTTTTAATCAATGAGTCAGCAAATGAACCAAGTAGTCAATCAATCTGCTTAGCAATTGAGTGATCAATTAATAGATCAACTTAACCGTTGATGATCTCGTATTTCCAGCTCTTCATGCAATTAATTCATGGACCTAACCCGTTTCAAGTCTAGAATTACCCTTATATATTAACCCTTTAATACCTATCGTGCTATGTGGAACCACACAATTTCAAGCTTCTTTGATTCTTTCTATATTATGATTTAATGGTTATTATATATTATATTAAGGGCGCAGGTTATAACGACGCCTTGCGAAAATATAGTTAACAAAAAATTATCAAGGTATATGCATTGTATTTATTTGCTTTCAAATTTATCCATGGGTCTGGCAGAAATGGGTCTGGCAGAGGAAACTTCGGGGTTTTTTTAATAATCCTGTTTGGGCAGATACATAGAAATCAACTATCGCTGGCCCCCATTCTCGTCCCATGGAAAGGACAACCACCCAACACTTGCGCAGCATTGTGCAACCATCCGGCGTGGCGGGACTTCATTATAGCAAGCATCATATATGGAAAATTATAATCGATTAATTTTTTTCTCAAAATTTAGGAAAAAAATGTGACCCCAATCCGCCTCACTCTAGTGAGTAAAATCCCCCTCACCTACTGACACAAATTTTATTTTTATTTTTTCCACGGGTGGGTTGGGAGAATTGCCCGCTTCCATGGATAAGTTTTGGCAGTGCTGCTAAGAAATTCATTAAGATTTTGTGCATTAAAATTGTGAAAATTTTTTACTCACTTTCGTCCGCCCGTGGAGAGGAGTGAACTTGTTTCCCTTCCTTTCCCTCTAGCTCTTCATCGAGTCTCCTTGGTCGGACAACAACCTGTAGGCATTCGATAAGCGCCCTACACGGAAGGTAAAGTGCCATTTGTAAGTTATATTTTCGGGACGGGTGCACCTTTCCTGAGACTCTCTTTTTCTCAAAACACAAACTCGATCACACACACATAGGTGGATAATGAGACTACGGTGACTGAGACAGCGATACCTGAGGGGATGGGGCACGTTTGCCCCACTCACGGAAAACATCACAGCCTCAAAGACGCCCGAGATAGTCATCTTCTTGTAAGAGGGAATCTAGGTACACTTACCATTCAAGAAAAATTAACTTGAAGATATTCCCTGCTGAAAGGTCCCCTTTCCCTAATGAGATGGATGTCCTTGATGTATCAGAAGGAGTAATATCCGGAAAATACAAATGGGAATTCATCTCCGACGACTACAGCGAAAAACAAGTCGAGGAGTCTTTATACCAAGGCTTGATCAAACTGGCACCCGAAACCTTTATTATTCTAACGGACGGCGAATTCAGGAAAAACAATCACGCCACCAAACACTCCACAAGGACCTAAGCTGATAAGAGAATAAGTCCAAAAAACAACACGACCAAACACAGGAATCTTTAGTGAACTAGACAATGGAAACATTAAAAATATTACATTTTAACTCTGACGGCTGGACGAACAAACAAATACTATACGGTAACGTAATACTACAATGTGACCCAGACGTTATATTTATCTCAGAACATGGGACGAATGACACAGACAGTATAAAAATTTTCCCCTACGAAGTCTTAACAAAAATTCACAGCAGAGAACCTTTTGACGGATGCGCGATAGCTTTGAAAAGAGGTCTTGCCTTCAGATCAATAAGTAAACTCGATGAGTCATAGCTCGCTATTGAGGGCCGTGCGGCAGTGGGCCCCCTGGTCCTGGCAACAGGGTACCAGCCCCCAAAGAGAGGATACTTGCCTCTTCACAACTTCCTGCAACTTTGTGGTCACGGCAGAACTGTTCGTTTTGCCGGCGACCTCAATGCCAGGAGTGCTGTCTCAGATTACACGTCAAACAACCCAGCAGGCAGGAATCTTGAGACACTTATTGAAAGGCAAATTATCACAAGAATTGGACCAAACTTCCTCACATACATTACACACAGAACAACCACAAAACCAGACATAGTGCTCACTATCACTGTGTTCCCCTACAATTACTTTATTGAGCCGGGCGCTCCTATCCCCAGCGACCACCAGGTTATTATTAATAAAATCTCAACCTTTCTCATTCAAGTCCCTATCCCAGAACGCAAGAGCTACGCTCGAGCCAACTGGGATACTTATAAACGACTCCTCGAAAATTTCAGCCCTGACCCCTTAATTAATGCCACTCTAGGGGAGATTGACAAGGAGTTGGATAAAATTAATGATAATTTATTAAAAGTTAATAAAGAAGCCATTCCCCGAGTTAAATATAAAACTCTTTCTGCCCCTTCTTGGACCCCTAGAAGGAAACCCCTCGCGAGGGAATACGGGGAAGGGATCAATGAAGTAAATCTCACTGGCCCCAACATCACGACGCACAGACGAACACAACAGATACGTGACGAATTAATGACTTATTAGGGACCAACAGAATGTACTTTGGAACAATTTAATAGACGGACTAAATATAGAAAACGACTTACGTACATTCTGGAAGACAGTAAAAAGGACAAAGAGGCGGACAGCCACAAAAGACCATAAAACTTAAACGTGACAATACCGAAATTACGGACGCGGAAGAAATCGAAGAGGAATTCAGACTCTTCTGGGCATCTATATTTAAGATATCGCCGGAAGAGAATGTTAACTTTGAACGACCAGATACACAGAACCCATTCTCACCATTGTGTATCGCAGGAAAGGGACATGGAGTAACTCGGCAGTAGAATTACTGCAGAAGAACTCACAAAAAACTTAAAAAGTCTTTTCGTCATCGAGCACCACAGCGTACAGGACTGATAAGGGGTAATTTTGTTCGAGCCCTACCTGACATTTTATTGGCGCTCATGAATATCATGAATGCGTGCCTGAACGTGAATTACTTCCCTAACAACTGGAAGGTAGAAAAAATTATATTCATTCCCAAAGCCGTTAAGCCACCGGACAGTCCAGGTAACTTCAGGCCTAGATCTCTCTCAGAATTTGCAGGGAAATTCTTAGAGAAGATATTGGCCAACAGGGTGAATACGTTTCTCGAGGAAAATATTTCTCACAATAACCAACAACATGGTTTTCGAAGGAAGCGAGGAACGGACACGGTGCTAGCCGTGATCACCGAGAAGTTGACAAAGGTAAAAGCTGAAAGACGCCACGCAAATCTGGTACTCCACGACGTCAAAAAGGCCTTTGACAAAATATGGAGGAGAGGCCTGCAATACAAAATCTTATAACAGGGCCTCAATCCCATACTTAAAAGTATTCTACGCGACTACGTAATGGAGAGGAGGGAGTTTCTGAACATTGAAGATTTCAATGGCCCCGAGTTCGAGTTCGAGTTAGAGGTAGGGGTGCCACAAGGCGGGTGTATAAGTTCCCTGCTCTATATTATATACACCATCGACCTTCCCCAACCTCTGACTGAAGGCTCGTTGTACGTCCAATTTGCGTACGATATAACAATGATCTGTATCACACCTTATCGGAATTTGAATTACATGGCACAGAGTACGGCGGTAGAAATCGAAAACATCAACTCTTTTGAAAGAAGATAGAAGATATCTACCAATGCCCAAAAGTTCCGTGTAATTTCACTATTCCCACGAACCCTCGAAGACATCCGTGTGGGATTGGGGGGATTACCCATCCCATACCGCACGAAGGGCACGGTTCTGAAACTCCGTATTACGACTCGTGAATATGGGAGTCATGTAGCTAAAACTACATCGAATGCACGGAGGGACTTGGTGGAACCTTTCAAATTCCTCAACCTGAGTACTTCCAACAAACTAAAGATCTATAATGCATGCATCCGATCAAAACTCCTGTATCCGCAAGTCCCTATAAACGCGATTCCCAAGAACCAAGTTCTTAAACTGCAAAAGGTCTAAAATAAGGCTGTCTCTATTATAACGGGAACCCGAAGGAGAGAGCAGAGAAGGCAGAGTGAGTTCCATGGTGAACTGGGGATATCTCCATAAACGTGGTGCTTTACCTGAGAGCACTTAAGATCTGGGACAAAGTACACTGGCACCTTCCTCCAGAGTTTGTACTCGAGCACATGGACTTTGATGACATATGACGCGCAATACCTTTTAAAAGCAGCAGACTATTCATTGACGATGACGCAGACCCAAGGTTCACTTAGATTTTTTCACAATACCAAACAGAAACAAGTCCATACAATATCATTTCACTAAATTAGCACAGTGCTAATTTTCTAAACTTTCCCTAAATTTTTAGCGCGAAAAACTCACTAAAAATTCAATAAACAATAAAAAGTACAAAATAAATAAAATAATAAAAAATTCAAAATCAGGGTGTAAACAACCCAGATAAGAAGATGCAAAGTCTTCACAAAAAGAAGTAGGGAACAAAACAACCCGCTGCTACAAAGGCTTGAATGCTTCCTATATATATTTATATATATATAACATAAAATCTATTTCAAAATGCAAAGAAAACTAGAGATCCCCTATCACCAGGGACCTGTCTTTCATTATATTTTTTATTTTCGCTTTTATATCAATTTCCCCATTTTTCCCCACTATTTCTCCTACTAAAAACCCTCTACTACTATATTCCTCACTTTATATGTCCAATGTCTAATGTCCAATAATCTTTATGTTGGTTTCATTAACCATTCGCGGGGATCTCGTTTGGTCCCTTGTAATTTTTCTTCGCTCTTGGGTCGGGGGATTTGTAGACCCCCTTGTTTTAGTTCTTAGAGGGCCGTTGCCGCTTGTTTGATCCCACCGATCATACTGGGGTTGAACCTCAGGTCTCTAAGGTCTTCGTTTACTCTCCGTTGGCCAGGCGGTGGGGACGGGGGCTTGGCAAATTTTCTATTTTTACCGATTCCTTTTGTTTCCCTCTATTCGCCTCTCTTCTGTCCTGTTCCTTTTTCACTTACCCTAATTTAACTTTAAGTTAATTTAACATTTTAATTACCAAAGTTCATAAAGTGGACTCAATAGCCGTCTTTCGATTTCATGCTCAAATAATTCTAAGACGTGTACATGGGTGTGTTATTTTCTCCACATCTTCAAAGAGCTTTTAAGTTAGTACATCAGTGTACATGTGTACGTAATTTTTTCGCCTGCAGTGGGATTTGAAATGAATCCAACTCTGGTCATAAGCCCGAATTGAAGTTCGCATTCACACTTTCAAATTCCTGTGCTCCCTCTAAGAGCCCCTTCCTAAACTTATTACTTGGGAAGACGTCGAGTTCCAAAATTTGGGACAATAAGAACAATCTTTATCTTGAATCTTTTTTGCAATTCTTTTTTCTATTCAATCGTTTATTCCTGACTCTCTTTATTCTTTCTCTACGTTTAGTCACCGCCATTTGGTTGTACCAAAGCAGTAGTTTTTATCTTAGGAAATTAACTTATTTTATTTCTCATCATCATCACCATCATCATCACTAACTCTATAATTTAAGAAGTTAAGATGAGGATTTTTTTGAGTATTTGAATAATAATTTCATCTTAGTTTGGTTATGACTTATGTTTTTTTTATCAAAGTTATTTCTAATCATTCTTTTATAATATCAAAAACAAAATGGTGAGGTTCAGAAATTAATATAAGTATCGAAATTTTGTGATTTTTTTCAAACTCAAATAATTACAGATGGTGAAGTTCAGAAAATAAATTTTTATAAGAACATAAGAACATAAGAAAAGAAGGAGACTGCAAAAGACCATTCATGGCCTACACTTGGCAGCTCCTGTTCCAGTTAACACACAAAAGATTTCTTACCAGAGAAAAGTCATCAACATTTTCACCCTTTAAGGAGTTCGTCAGATCTAATCTACAATATACATAAAATGCATCCAGAGGATTATGTCCATTCATGCAACCGCAAAATATAATCTCCCCACTCCTTAGAAAAATATATACATATGTACATAAAAAGGTCAGTCCCATCTAGCAGCTTCATCCATATATTTATCTAATCTATTCTTAAAACTACCCAGAGAGGAGGCTTCTATCACATGTCTAGTGAGCCTATTCCATTCATCGACCACACGATTTGTAAACCAATTCCTCCCAATCTCCTTCCTAAACCTATACTTATCAAGCTTAAACCCATTGCTACGTGTCCTGTCATGTTCACTAAGTATAAGAACCTTACCCAGATCCCCTTTATTATATCCTTTTACCCATTTGAAGACTTCAATCAATTCCCCTCTGACTCTTCTCCTTTCCAATGTATGTAGATTTAGTTTTCTGAGCCTTTCACCATAAGGTAAGTTCCTTAGCCCACCAATCATCTTTGTCATCCTTCTCTGCACAGACTCAAGCAAATCAATATCCCTCCTATAATATGGTGACCCAAATTGTACTGCATAATCTAGATGAGGCCTAACTAGCGCCAGATACAGTTTTAGAATGACTTCAGCACTCTTATTGCTTACACTCCTCCTAATGAATCCCAATATCCTATTAGCTTTAAATATTCTTAGCATTTAGGCTTGCTTTCTAGGACGAAGGTCTGAACTTACCAAAATACCCAAGTCCCTCTCACAATTGGCCCTCCCTAAAATTCTCCCATTTAATTTATAACTATTCAATGGATTATTTCTACCTATACTAAGTACACTACATTTGTCTATGTTAAACTTCATTTGCCATTTCTCGGCCCAATTGGACAGAATGGTCAATTCCTCCTGCATTACAACAGCATCAGAATCAGCCCTAATGGCCCTACCTAGCTTAGTATCATCAGCAAATTTACTCAGGTCACTACTTATACCTATGTCAAGATCATTAATATAAATTAAGAATAGCAAGGGACCCAAAACAGATCCTTGCGGAACTCCACTGCTAACACACCCCCACTCAGATTTAACTCTTTGCTGTCTGTCACCAAGCCATGACTGAATCCACCTAAATATACTGCCATCGATCCTGTGTGCTTTAACTTTGCTCAGAAGCCGTAAGTGTGGCACTCGATCAAAAGCCTTACTAAAGTCCAAGTATAAAATATCATAGTTTTCATCATTATCTGCTGTTTCATACACCTTACTATAAAAAGACAGCAAATTAGTCAGACAGGATTTACCCTTACTAAAGCCATGCTGTGATTCTTTTATCAACTTATGCTTATCCAAGTGATCTCTAATATTCCTTGCTATAATAGATTCCATCATTTTTCCTACCACTGATGTCAAACTTACTGGTCTGTAATTAGACATATTTGTTTTATCTTCTTCTATAACTATTTTAGCAACGTGATATTTTGAAAGGGAGGAATTTAGTTTAGAGTTTCTTTTTAAAATTATTACAATTGGCGAAGTTCAGAAAATTTAAAAAAATTTAACCATGGCTGCGTTTTTTTAGGTTTTAAATTTATTTTAATCTTAGTAGTGAAGCGCAAGCTTGGCGAAGCCATTGCTAGTCTTTTTTATATTTTTATTACGTTTTATCGATTAAATAAAATCTGAATCTTTGACCAAAATAGATATTACGACTCAAGATTTAAACCCTCGTCGTGGATTCAAATTTGCTTCGCAATGGTAATAATAATACCGTGTTATAAAAATACCATCTCGGAAATTACGATGTTATTTTTAATATCCATTTTTATTGTTTCGTTGGGGTCGTTCATTGCTTCTCCGTTCTTTTATTATTTGAAGGTACTAAATTCCTATACCTTAATTCTTAATTCGCATTTTGACTCCTTTAAATCTCATATTTACGTCCTCTCTCCTTTGCTAGATATTTTCATACGCCACATCACAGATCATTTTCACATTAATATTGGTTTCTACTCTATATTAATTTAAATAATTATTTCTTCCACTATTTATTCATCTCCTTTTATTTAAGCATTCTGACTTCTTTTTTATTTTGTTCTGTTCCTTTTCTTGGTTTCCTTCACAAGTAATCGACTTTAACAAGCACCTTTATCCAATTGCGTTGAATCAATTATTTTAGCCACCTTTGGCGCGTCCTTAGGAGAAAAATACACGGATATTCGTGATCGCGGGATTTCTAAAAGTGGCCATTACAAATTATAGATGGCTCATATCTGACTTATGAGCTTCGATAAAGGATCGACTGGATATGTGGCGCCTTCGTAAACCACACCGGCACAATAATGGTTAGGAGAGTTTCAGGTCTAGCGTTCCATTAATCAAATACGACTTGCAGTAGATAGTGTGAGCGAGGAGTGGCGCTGGGATTAACCCCTTCTTTGTTGCAGGTATGATAATTCAAATGTTCCAGAAATGTTTAGAACGATACATCATAAACAAAACTGAAAACGAAGCCTCTTGCCTCGTCTTTCATTTGTAATAGTGATCTCTAGAATATATCAGGTTATCCCATACGTTTTTGACAAGTATTTAGAGGCCCATTACCACAATTTAATTTTTATTTTATAAATTATTACACAATTTGAAGTGAAAATAGTATTATAATTATTCAATATGATATTTTTAGAAAAAAGCTTGAATATTATGATGAATTCAAAAATGGTCGGATGGGGAAAAAATTATACCCGTTGGGTTTTGCTTAACTGTCCGATTTATGAGACGCTATTTATTAATGGGTTAACCAAAATTCGGCATAAACTTATGCGTTGAACCAGTATTTTTCAAAAGAGAAAGAAGTGTTACTTACCCTTAACAAGCTGCATACCTGTTATTTTAAAGTAGAATACAGTTCTAGCGTATAACTCTTTCTATCAATATTAATACAGGTTTTGAGATCTCCTCTTTCGGCTTTCGTCGAAAGAGATGTTCATGAGAGTTGCGAGCTCTTTGATTCCCTCACCTACCCAATCTAACCTAACTTAAAAGGGATTGGTTAGGATGGTGTATATGTTCAATTATGGCCAAATTTTAAAAGCGAGATTTGCTTGTTCTTTAATTATACTCCTTCAAATTAATTATTGGATAAGTGCCCTTCCTTCCCAAACTCTCACCGGTGATTTGACTTATTTTTTTATGGTGGGACAGGCTCTGGAGAGTTACGAACGAGAGTTATTAATCGGGTTATGTATCTTTCATACTCTTCTCCTCTCCACTACTTTCGTTAAACCTTCTCCTCACGAACTTTCTTGTGGAGATGCTCTTGTTTTCGCTTCGTCTTCGTAGTTTTAAGTATATAATAACAATCGTCTTAATGCATTGGCTATTAACTATATGAACAAATTTCGAGCGGAGAATTTTCAGTTTGGGCCCTAATCATTAAAGCACTGCGCTGTACTTCCACAAGTGAACCGCTCGCAACCACTTTCTCGCCCATTTTACAAGATTCTCCAAATATATAGCTTGGTAAACCTGTAAACAAAAGTGTCAAGGAAAAAAAAATAGCTATTTTTTCTTTGTCATTGACTCCTAGAATCTTTTTTAATAAATGAATAAAAGAGGATAGGAGATAAGGTATTCATCCCATTACCAAGTGTGCCTTATAATAGCTACATACATTAATACATCTCTTAGCGTTTTCTGCTTCGAAGAAGAGGTGCACTTCATCAACCTATTGGCGAATTTTAGGAGCACAGTGAGCTATTTGGAGAGACGGGCTGCACCTGAGCGGGGTGAGCTGAGCGAGATTGAGAAGACTTTTAATTAATTTTATGAGGAATTTAACGATAAAACTGAATCAGAAGCTGGAGAGCAAATACGAGAGTTGTTTGCAACAATGTAATAATCATGCACACAATTAAAGTTCTAGAAATCTAACACATTTGTCATGTTTTTTCACAAACGCGCGCAGTTTTTTAAACAAGAGCGATGAAAGGAAGATTTTGACATTATCCCAGTTTCAAAGTGCGAAAATAGACCTTATTGGCGAATTTAAATTACCGGGTCGTGATTTTCACCTCGTGAAAGAATACTCCACAGATAATCTCGTTGCAACGATACCTTTTCTTTGTAAGGGCATAATTGCAGGCTTCGAGGAAAGGAGATTGGCGGTCTAGCTCACTGCGGAACCCAAAGCCAAGAGGCATCTTGGATTGGGACCATGTCACAAATTGCGGGAAGGATATATGCCCTACCCCGTGGGTCCGGTCAGGACCATAGAAGGACTTATATCTGTATCTGTACATGCTTGACGTTACCCTGAATAACCAAATCACGTTGACGCGGCGGCAACCTCGGATGGGGGTCGTTGATTCGGCCTTCATCTATAATTAAGTCCGCCATGTTTTTACACCCTCTTGGGTAGCTCATCCAGGTCCATATTCATCCATTCACCTCTCATTGGAGTAATATTTCATAAATGCGGACAGTGCCACGGGATGGGGGGGGATGGTTCTTAATTACTTCCCAAGTTTAGCTATATACACACAATCACACAACCTTCTCCACGCTATGAGTGGCATAAACACCCTACGCCTACAACACAAAAAGAGTATACACTACCACGCTCAGAAACACCGAAAGCCTTAAATATAATCGATAACCCCATCATTAATATCATATTCACTCCTACTGGACAAACATCTATTTTCAGATCGTCTAATGAGGCCCAAACATTCTATGCCATATTCCATCACACCGAGCTTCACGAAGAGTACGCATAACACCAACTTCCCTTTCTGGCTAGAATTCACAACCCCAAAACTCGTCAACCAACTAAAAAATGTTTACGGCGGGGAGGTTATACAAGCTCTGTATTACAACTGCACCAAAAACTCGGGGTCGTTACAATTTCTGAGGAAAGACACGCCCAACATGCTGCTGGACCAGGGAATTAAGGTCCTCGGCACCCTGACATACACACATCAACTCGAACCACAATACAACCTATGCTCACACTAGTGTCTGGGCTGTTACAGGACTGGTCACCAGACAAACTCATCCAAAGTAGACCTTAGCCGCTCCACGAAAAAAGGTAACTTTTACACCGAATGCACAAGCAATACTCTCCGCTATATCAACTGCGATGGTAACCACTTCGCTGTAAGCATAAGGTGTACGTACCTCATGTAGACGTGCGCGGATGATTTCTTAGAACTATCAGGCCCAAATATACCACATACTCACACGCCTCCACTTCACCCAACCCACATCCCGACCTTACAAGAACACACCATTGCTATCAACGTTTCCAAAACTACCCAGCCCACCACACTGACACATAATCCCACACACGACCAGGCACTAGACATTGCTTGACAACTTCAAAACACAACTGGCCACTGTGCTTTCCGCGGTGGCAAAGTACATGTCTGTGGGTGACCCCCGCTTATACACCAGCGTCCTAAACCTGCTCTATGCAGCAAGTGGACAAGGGCAGATCGCAGTTCGTTCTAATACAAGAACAAAAGACAAACGACCACTACTCCTCCCCACACTATGATGTAAAAACCCACTCCTATCTACTTCATCATTTTCTAGGCCTCCCTCCTCCACCATTCGCCCTGTCTTCTATTCTACTCTCCCCATCCCTTTGGCCCAACCCATGGCTCCGGCTCCACCCACCCGATCTGCCTATAGCACTCTTTTCACTGTCCCCACCCCCATTCCTACAGTCCCCTCTTCAACCCACCATCCCCTATCCTCATCCACCCTCATTCCACACAGTCCCAACCCCTCCTTCCGCGGTCCACACCTCACCTTTCCCCATGCCCACCTCTCCTTCCATTGCCCCCTCTCCCTACCACTCCCCCCCGCTCACGCTACCTCACCTCAATCCACTAAATCACCCACTATCCTACCCAAAAAGCTCCTCACAAAGCTCATTATACCCACACCATCCTCCACACTCCCATCAACCCGCGTAAAGGATACTGCATTGTACCCCACTCTCTTGGTGCAATGCCAAGCGATTAAGGATTGAAAAGCTGCTCAGTCCAACACCGCCTAGGGCGCACTTCATTCTCGGTCATAGACCGACTTAGTGTGTCACAATTAAACATAGGCAGTTGACACGGTGTTCGCCACACCGTCTCTAACTTGGCACTCAACACTCAAAAACTTGATATCATACTCTTGAACTCCAACAGCCTACACCCTCCTAACAACAGACTTCGCATTGCAGACTACTACACCTACCTTACTCCACATGAGCTGTATTGGGGATCAGACGTTTTTAAACAAGCAAGACGATTCCTTTCTAGCCTACAAGGTACATGCGGATACTGGACCTTTTCTAGAGGCTACCCACTACTGCCCATCATAACAACAGCTACACATAGACTCTTGAATTCGGATTCTGTCAAACCGTAATCTTTCATTCTTCTTTGTGGGGGACAAAAATGCACACCATCCTACTATGCTTTCAAATACCAGTGCCTTGCAGATATTCCGTTGCGAACACATCGGCCCGACCTTTCCCAAATTTTTCGGCCATAGTGGGGCGCCTAAGTCCCTTGACAGAGGCGTCCGCAATAGCCACGCCACACACTTTAGAATCATATGCGCTCAGTTCTTGGATCATCAACGGATCTGCTCTTAGTTCATCAGCGACAACTCCGAAAATCGGCGACAGGCCTTGCGATCATCAGTGACTTAGTCATAGATCATTGGTAGTAATTGTTCTTTGGGGATATTTGGGTACCACATCTCATGGACTCTTGGATTCTCTTGAAAATCCTAAAATATTCATCGGCGATCTTGCACTAGTCCCCTAGAACTTTTCATCATCCACTGAAGGGTGCATTCAGACGATATATTGTCAGCAGTATTTCTAATAGGAGATGGCTACTTTGGCGTCTCCTAATACTATGATTCAATTAAAAAAAACGTTCTGGGTGGAATTATATCAGTTTGAAAATTGAATGGAACGCACTGATTCACATATTTTATTGCGCTAACATTATGGCTTTCAAATGAAGTTAGTTAGCTTCTTTTTTTGCAGGGGGAACAAAGTAGTCATACAATCTTCTTTTTTTTAATTGATAAAAAAGATTCTCTGTCTATTCTTTTTAATCAGCACATTTCTCATTTAGAGCGGGGTTAGAGAGAGAGAGTGAGGGAGAGATAGAATTGGAGAGAAAAAAATGAGAGAAAGATATAAAATGAGAGAATGTGAGAGAGGACGAATCAGAGAAAGAAAACGACAAGAGAGAGCAAGGGGGGGCGCTCCTTTTAACGCAGTCACACCAATTTGTCTAAGCTGGAAGCTTTCAGCATTCAACCAAAATTTTGACCAAAAGCAAAGAATTGACAACTATGTAACCTGACCTAACCTGGGAAGTTAGGTTAGGTCACGGTAAGGGTCTTTTTAAGCCTAATGTGCAAATAATTAACAATTAACTTCACCTATACACTTCTATTCATCTCCCCATACAGTCATCTATCTATCCAGCATAGTTACCAAATTACAATTCCAAGCTATCGATGACTTCGATGGCCGCAAAAGTTACTGACGAACCTGATCTAACCAGATAGGTTAAGTTAGTGGCCTCTTGAGCTAAATTTGCAAATAATTAACATCTATCCTAACCTAACCCGCTGGTTAGGTCAGGTTAGGTAAAATTACTTAGGTTAGGTCAGGTTAGTTGTTAGTTCTTTCCTTCTTTTAACCTCATGATACATCAGTTCAAACAAAATATTGGTAGCGATTAGATTGGATTCAAGGGGGCTGAGCACTTCGGTTGGATGAGGTTAGGTTATTAAACTCCAAATCAAACGTTTAAAAAAATCAAAAGCAAATTTTTCCTGTCATTCATAATTAATGTGGACATCTAATTGCTACTACATTAATGACCGTCCCACGCCTCCTACATTCAGCTCCACAGCCTAGCTTCTCCGCTGTCTCAGTCACATACCTAAAACCCCACCAAAACGAAGCCTCTCTCTCTCTTAGCAAGATATTTTACACTCTAGCTTTTCTTATTGAACAATTATATAAGTAATCCATTGAAAACTAACCATATATAAACACCAAAAATTCTTGCATTCTCATCAATAAGAAATTTCAAGGCATCTTGATAGATAATTATAATTAAATAATCGCTTAACATCCTCTAAATATTTTTCCATCTGTTTCGGTCAAATTACGTTTTGTTTTCATTAATAAAAATTAAGAATAATAAAAGCTTGTTTCAACGCCTAAGATAACGCTCACGTTACGCTGATTCCAATGTCCTACAAATTTCGGCCTTCAAAATGCTACGGCGATATGAAAGTCCTTCACTAAGGTATTTCTGTGCGTAGATCTCCAAAAGGACTGTCGGTTTTTTTTTGGTAAATTGTGAAATAATTTTACTGTAAATAGTGAAAATTACTTCTAATCCATGTTTTATTTCAGACTTTTTAACTATTTTACCTAAAATTGCAAAATTTAATTAGAATTCTAACTAAATATGCCAAGAAGATGTAAGAATCCAGTCGGATTAATTTTCAACCTATGTTGTTCGTTAACATTTAAGCCCCGCCTCGCCTTCCAGATCAGTCCTTTGATAAAAAAAATTGTATAATTTATATTTTGACTGCAAAATGGGATATCAAGATAAAGAATGGGCACCGCATATATGTTGAACTACATTTTGTAATGCATTGTCCGAGTGGTTACTCTATTACCTTCTTGTTCCTTACAAAGACAGGCTCCAGCTTCTTTCCTAGAAGCATCAACATACAACTCTAAAGGTGAATAATCAGGATATGCTAACATTATTTCCTGGAAAAAATGAAGCATTTAAAATTTGGAATGCCGATGGTTTTCATGTGAACCACAAGATCATATGACTGAATGGTATTTATGGTTGTTATTTGTTGTTTTTGAAGAAAGTTTAACGTTCTCTTTCTCCTTTTGTTGTGTCTATACAGGCGTCGAAAAGATAGTGGGAGATGAGCCGAGAGAGAGCATCAGTTTCTTGGGGCACTGGGGTCAGAAGGACGTGCTGGGGCATTACCCCTTACTGTGGTTAACTATAGTAAGTATCTGAGGTTGCAGTTAACTTAAAGTATATATATATATATAAATCCGAGCTTTCTATACATAGTCCTTCCTATGTACAAATGTATGGCTCTAAGATTTATCCTCAGTATATATATATATATATAAATATATATATATATATATATATATATATATATATATATATATATATATATATATATATATATATATATATATATATATATATATATATATATATTAGTTTTAAAAAATTACAGCAATTGAATATGATCAATAAATAATTCGGACACACATATATTTATTTTAATTCCAAGCAAAACTACTAAGTGTCTGTCATCTATGGTCTATCTCACTATTAACCCTGCCATCCGTCCAGTTCTTAACTCGTCCAAAATACCAAGACCATCTGCTGAAATATTACTTTCTGATTCAGAAGATTCTTTAGATGAACGAGCACAATGAGCTCTTAGCGTCGTGGCTTATGAAGAAAAATATTTGCTAAATGTGTTGGCATATCAATTGGTTCGAAGAGCTTTTGACGATTTACAAAATATATTTTCAACGTTCAACAATTTGTGCTTATGTAATGACATTCCAGGTCTTTTTGAAGAGCTGGATTTGCCTCATGAGCCTAGCTAGTGGAGACTTTTCATTGATCCGTAGCTTTATAGCACAAAAGCTGTTCTTTTGTACAACGGGAATAATCTTGTATGAATTCTTGTTGCTCACTCACTTGTTTTAAAGGAAACTTTTAAAACTCTAGTTTTTATTTTGAAAAGTATTAAGTATAATGAGCACCAGGAGTTAATATGCGCAGACTTAAATGTAATAGCAGTACTAAATGGTGTTCGTTGGAGTTTTTAATGCAAGTGGGTAGTCGTGTTTGAGCGGAACATTACATACGCTCTCAATGGCCACCTTGGGACGAGTCAATAGGTTGCTCACATAACATAATTCGGGAACCACTAGTTAATAATGAAAAAATAATTTTACCCCTCTTCATTTGAAATTAGAAATCCTGAAACAATTTGTCAAAGCTTTAAAGGATGATCAACCATCTTTTGCCTATCAAAGGAAAATTTTCAAAGCTTAATTAAGCGAAAGTAAAGGAAAGGAGCTTTATCGGCCATTAAGTTCTTCGTCAACTAATGGCAAATGATGAATTTGAATCTAATATGAAAAAATATTGATTCATTTAATAATTTTGGTTTCAATATCTCCCTAAAATTGTATTTGTTCTTCATAGTATATTTTTTTTCAGAGAATGCAAGAGAAATCTGCCATGAATATGTTAAAATATTTCTCCAAGACATCGTTACTTTTGAAAACAGATACAAGGGGAAATGGAGCCCGGAGAGGATAGCTGACTGTAGGACTCTGCAGAGGGTTAGGCCAGATGTTACACACAAAAGAAAGCAGAATTACTCTGAAATATTGCTGTAAAAAATTAGTAAAACAATGCAAATGTTTTTTTTACACATACTCTGAAAAAAGTGAAGTTGTTATTTTTGACATAATTTATTGTGGCTAATAAATCATTTTGTAAAATCTACCCAAGAGAACATTTAAATGAAGCTTACTTATATATATATATATATATATATATATATATATATATATATATATATATATATATATATATATAGAGAGAGAGAGAGAGAGAGAGAGAGAGAGAGAGAGAGAGAAAGATATACAAAGTAAATGAACCACTCATTAATTACACCGTTTTATCTGTGAAATTCCTTTAATCTCATCAAACTTGTTAATATATTCTTATTCGTTACTTCAGATTATAGTATATTAAATGTTTATAGCAATTGGTGATCCCGCGAACACCAAGAGTTGTGTAATTTTCAAAGAGGGTGTATTGTGGGTCAATCCGAGGGTGGACTTAACCACCGTCAGATCGGACAAAACCGTGAGATTCCTCTGACCACAATCAACAAAATGATTGGAAAATTCACCATCAAAAGAAAATAATCAACACCACCCCGCTCATGTCGATGTGGACCCTCTGACAAGTGTCTTTGGGCTGATAGAAGGATTGAGAAAAATAATACCAGTTATAAGATAGCTGATGTTGCAGAGCAACTCCAAGTGAGTCGGACTACTGCTGTGCAGAAATTCCACAGGAGATAATTCTGAACTCATTAGTAAGACGTCGAAGATGGTAAAAGCATTAAAAACTCTACAGGAAAAGTATACTAAATGATAGATTAAGTATTTAAATGCATCAAATGACACTATTTTGTCTCTAGAATAAATCTTGAACTTTGATAAATATATATATATATATATATATATATATATATATATATATATATATATATATATATATATTTATATACAGGTCATTGAAAAGTGCCGCTACATTTTGTATATTAGATTTTAAACCGAGGACTTCAATTTTGTAGTATAATATAGTCCACTAAATTAGAATTTGTTGGTATATAAGTTGAACCTTACATCTGGTCAAAATGGGGGGTCATTTGACTTTGGAAATGAAGTGTAAAATTGCTGCATGGCAAGAATTTTACCAATCTCCAACCGAAACTCAAAGACGATTCCGTGCTTTCTATGAGACGCGCCTACTTGCCCAGTACGCTCTACAATTGACTCCATTCATAAGAGATTTATGAAAACAAGTTCTGTGGCTGATAGGCCACACACAGGAAGACCTAGAAGTAGCCGTTCTGAGGAAAACATTTCTATCGTTGAGAAGCTTTCAGCACAAGCAAAGGGAAGTCCATAAACAGATCCTCGTGAGAATTAGCCATTCATGCTTCACCCATCCAACGGATATTATGTAAAGACTTGAAAATGTTTCTTTTTAAGATACAAGTTGTTCAAAAACCTATGGAAGAGGACTTTGATCGAAGGGTAGAGCTATGCGAGACACTAATACACCATCACGAAAATAACCCTTCTCTCTTGGATAACATGTTCTTCAGTGATGAACAATTTTTCACCTATCTAGTCGCGTGAATCGACATAACACTCGTTTGGGGGTTAAAGGCAACCCATTTGTTGTTGAAGAGTGCAAGCGCGACTCTCCAAAGCTCGTTGTATGGTGCGCTATCTCTTCTAAAAAGCTCATTGGACCATTTTTTCTTCAAAGATGATCAGCAGCGGACTGTTAATGTGACAGATGTCAATTATCTAGCCATGCCTCGAAACTTTTTTCTCCCTGAATTAAAACGTGTAACTCATGTTGATGAGTGCTTTTTTTCAACAAGATGGTGCGCCTCCGCATTATGCTAGGGTAGTTCGTGTTTTCTTGACACCCTGCGACTTCATTCTGCGGGGCTTACTGAAAAGCTAAGTCTTTGCATCAAAGTCTAGTAGTGTTGAAAATTTAGAGGAACGTATAAGGAATTACCTGCATCTTGTTACAAGAGAGATGCTAAACAATGCGTCTCTATAAAGAAGGCGCTCACGTTGAAGTCTACTGAGCCTAGGAAAACAGAAGAGGAGGAATTTTTTATTATAGGACTAATTCTAGCAATCTCTAGCAAGTTCACGACTAACTTTTTTCAAATATATGAGCTTTTTTCATTTAATTAATATTTAAATGTGTAGCGAGAATGTTGAATTACTCGGTATATATACTGCAAGGGCAGCTCAAACTAGCCGCATGATTCATCATATTTTTCGACCTGTTCCGCTCGCGCGCCCACCTCGAGGCCATAATTTGCGATCAACCTACAACTGACTCATCTTTGAAATGTGTCAGTTCTCGCGAAAAGTAGCGTCACGCGCGCCGAATTACCTACTAAGCTACTATCGGAAAGCAGTATATCTAGCCCCCGACTGCGTGACCAACGTCACGTACGCTCCTCTGGCAAGCTCGTATAAATAGGGGCCCCCTGGGACTTAGAGAAATTAGGAGAACACTGATTAGAGTAGACGAAAAAGCAGTTCCAAAGCAGAGCCTTTAGAACCATCCAAACTTTAGATGGTCACAGAAAATGATAAATAAAAATACGGAAATAAGACTTATCTCTGAACAAATTCGGAGGGAAGGACATAATAGAAACCTATATAAACAACTTAGAAGAAATAAAAGGGAATTAACGCAAATGATATGCGATAAGACACAAGAATATTGGAACAACCAGGTCAGGAAGTAAAATGTCGAAGAATCCCCAAAGAAATTTTGGAAATAGGTAGATAGAATAAAGGAAAAACGGCAAAGGAGAAGATCAAAATTAAAGATGAGAAAGGGATACTACTTGAGGATGAAAGAGAGATAGAAATAGTTTTCAAAGAATACTGGAGACATGTTTTTAGATTCAGCGAAGAAGAAAATGAAAATTTCGACACTGATTTTGAGAACGTAATTGTCGAAGAGCTCAACCAGCCAACAGCTAGGAGTCAACACTATGATTCGGTTGACATAACGAGAAACAACAATGAGGGAAATGATGCTACATTATCCGTACAAGAACTGAAAGATAGCATAAACAGCTTCAAACAAAAGGCGCCGGGAGTCTCAGGACTCACAAAGAGAAACTACACAGAAGCGACTAATAACATCTTGGAAGGATTGAAAAACCTATTCAATGCCTGCCTTAATATAGACTACTACCCTAAAGATCTAAAAGTAGCAAAAATGATTTTTATCCCGAAACCAGGAAAATATCCATACAAGGTTGAAAACTATAGACCAATATATCTGCTTGACTTCATCGGGAAAGTATATGAAAAGATTCTAAAGAAGAAACTCGATCAACATCGTATAGAGAACGGCTTGTACAACGAGTGCAAATTCGGGTTCCGGAAGAACAGGAGCACGATATGGCACTCTGTTTAATTGTGGAGAAAATAGCCAAGGTCAAAGATGAAAAGATGAGTGTGGACATTGTATGTAGAGACGTGTCCAAAGCGTTCGACAAAGTATGGCAGCAAGGCTTACAATATAAGATACTTCGACTTGGATTAAGCAATCAACTGGAAAGATTGCTATGCAACTATGTAGCTGATAGATGCGCGTATATAGACATGGTTAATCACCAAGGTAAAACCCTTTAAGCTGGAGGCTGGAGTTCCCCAGTGCGGTTGCCTGAGTCCGTTATTATACGCTATTTATATAGCGGACATTCCCCCTCCAAGGATGGAGGGATGTATGAACATACAATTTGCGGATGACATCACCCAAGTTGTGGTGTCTCCATACAGGCACGCTCAATTTCAAGTATGAGCGACAGCAGAAGAAATTCAAGGAATTAACGAAAACGAACGCAGATGGAAAATCAGTACAAACAGAGACAAATTTAAAATAGTTCCCATATATAGAAGAAAATTAGCAGATATCAACGTGGACGATGTAAGATGTAGATACAGTAACGAATGTAAAGTACTAGGTGTGCTAATAACTAAATCCGGTTACACGAAACACGAGAGAATACAGAAAGGAAAGAGAGGACTAGTACTCCTTTATAAATTAAGAAATTTAAGTCAAGAGAATAAAATGAAGATTTACAATGCGATTATCCAACCAACACTGATCTATCCAGCAATCGCAATGTGTACATTGTCAAGAACTAAACTGCTCGATCTACAAAGAGTCCAGAACAAATCAATGTATCTTGTGACAAATACAAGAAGATCAGAGAGGAGAAAGATTGAAGAATTACACAGAGAAACTAACGTCGAGTCCTTAAACAGGATAATCATGAAGAGAGCAAATGGAGGCCTCACCGTCTCTTCCCAAGCAAGGCGAGGATCGGAAATGAGGACGAAGATAAAAACATCTACACGTAGCGGGAAGGATACATCACCGGATTTGACAACCGATAAAGAGATACAGCAATGAATTTGACAACAGATTAGACAAACAGCCAAGAGAACCGATACGCGACGAAGAAAAAGGTAACAAAAACCCTTGAGGAACAACAAATGTGAAAGCGAAAAGATAAAATGGAAACATGCATGCAAGAATAGAGTCAGTTAGAATACAACATAACATGCGAGAAAAGCAAACAAATTATTCTTAAAAACAAACACACACTAATAATCGTTTGAACGCCAACTATAAGTACTAAGTAACAAAAACGGAAAGCACAAGCACCTGGATCTCAGGTACTTCCTCTAACTATAATTCCAACTTCTAACAAGATGCTTGACCTCCAAGCATCTTGCGGGTCACCACACACATCTAACTTCTTTCCATTTCTCACTAACTCTTGGTTACTGTCTTTCTAACGGGCTCTACAATTATACGTGGGTGGGTGATACACACCGTGGTATTAGCACCGCGTTTTAGATGTAGGGTCAAGACCACCTAGGTCATCTATTTGATCTTCTACTTGTTTCTTGCTGTACTATCGCTCCCTTTCTTCTTCCTCTCTCTGTCCTCTTACTCTTTTACCTGTTACCTTCTTCCCGGTGCCGCAATGCACAGGGAGTGGGGAAAGAGGGAATAGGAGGAGTCTCGCCCCTTCTCCTCACTTCTTGGCCCAATAGTGGGCCAGAGGAGAGGAGATTGGGGCGGGATAGCTCTGGATGCACTAGCCTTTTACACTCTCACACCTTTTCTTCTTCTTCTTCGGGGGAGAACCGTTCTGGACATCGTTCAGCGAGGACCTTTTGCCATTATACACTGCCAGCTCTGACGCCGATTCCTTTTGCTGCTGCAACGATTTTTACTGTCTCCAAACTCGTACTGCATTCGTTCTCCGTTGGGAAGCCGATTACCGTGGGCTAGTTAAGGCTATCCCTCGTCACTCTACTCCGCCATTTCGACCACCTTTACCCTTGGATACTTGGTCATCGAGTCTTCAGTCACCCGTGGATCCGTCGCCATCTAGACCTCATTCACCCGTGTATCATTCATCCTCTAAATCGCTCCGCCCGTGGGTCCTGCGTCATCTCGATCATCGACTCCACCCGTTGGTCCCCGGTCATCTCAGTCGTCACCACCCGTGTGTTCTTTGTCTCTTGGATTTTCGCCACCTGGGTGTTGCTCCACTGCTTTTGTTCAGGTATTTGGAATATTTCTTTCGTCTTATGCCCTTTAATTTCTTACGTGCTCGTGTCGAGACTCATTGCTTTTGTGTGAAGGACGAAGGACTGGGGAGTTATTCTTTTTATACCTCTTACCTAATTAGTTTAGTTAATTATTTGAAACGACGCGTGTCGTTTCGGCGTAAAGTGCTTATTTTTATAATATCCCTTATTATACGAGAATTTTATTTAATAACGACGTGTTGTCGTTAGGTGGTTTCGAAGTTTGTGACTTTTTATTATTTTTGGTTCCCTCTTGTACTCCATTGACAGGTTATTTTTATTTTTTGTAAATAATACGGTTTAATTTTCCTGTGTATTTATTTTACCCTTGCGGATATTTGAGCACCGTTCTTGTAACCTTTTTGGTAACCTTTCTCTTGTGTGTATTTTGGGGCCGAGAGAACCGAGTTCCTCGTTTGCCCTCACATATACGTTATGTTGATTTTCGATATTTTATTAATATGTAATTTGCAATTTACGAAAAATTAATCATTTTATGAAAAAGAAATGTCCTTTTCATGATCTACGTATAAATGTACCCTAGACCATCCCTTTCTCGTCTCATTAGCAAAATCCTTTTTTAGCTTGTGTTATGACGAAAAAGATTGGAGAGTTAGAATAAACAGCCCTTTAATAGTAAAAAGATTGATTAACAAAAAATAAACGTCTATTTGAATAGACGATAAACCTCGCAGTAAAAACAAGATAAAGATTCAAAATCCAAATACAACAAAAAATTATTCAAAGGTCTTGATTAGCATTTTCGCCACAATCATTTGTTCAAGATGCCTAGACAAAATATTCGAACTACTCATTGTTCTTGTGTTATTCTGGATTTTTCGAATTATAGTTGTGTATAATATCAAAATTTGTCTTTGTTCTACTAATATTTTCATAGGAGCCATTAAGCTCAGTTGGTTTTAATAAATTGTAGTAATGGTAGGCTCTGGAATTTGGATTGGTGCTGTTCATGATCAGTGGTACATGATGCTGAATCTTTGACATAGTAGGTGATCATTTCAACAAATAAGGTTCGGTAAGGAGTATCAAGAAATGTGATAATTATTGAGAGATTTTGTGTTCTGTTTGGATGCCCTCAGATAAGTAATAATGGAGATAAAAGAAGTATTTTAATGAAAGGTATTTGGTAAAGAGAATTTCGAATCATGCGTATCATTTTCCACCAGTGCAGATAAAATAAAGTAAAAAAAATGGGGCACAATAAAATAATAACATTAAAGGAAATAAAAAGATCCCGCAGTGGGACAAGAATATCAAACAAGGGAGGCGGCCACATCACCGAGCATCTTCTATATCTAATACTTCCTTCATTATCTACCTATTTTTGCCCTCCCAGCACTTCATTACTGATTGCCCCCTCTCATTCTAGGCCTCATGTATGATATGAAGAGAAACTGGAGCCTCCGAAAGATCTCAATTTTTCCAGTTATTATAGAAGCCACTGTGGTCATGAAAAAGAACTTTTCTTTGCCCATACTGCGCTTAAATAGGAGCCACTGGGCTCATGAAAAAGAACTTTTCTTTGCCCATACTGCGCCTAAATAGGAGCCACTGGGCTCATGAAAAAGAACTTTTCTTTGCCCATACTGCGCCTAAATAGGAGCCACTGGGCTCATGAAAAAGAATTATTCTTTGCCCATACTGCGCCTAAATAGGAGCCACTGGGCTCATGAAAAAGAACTTTCCTTTGGCCATACTGCGCCTAAATAGGAGCCACTGTGGTCATGAAAAAGAACTTTTCTTTGCACATACTGCGCCTGAATAGGAGCCACTGGGCTCATGAAAAAGAATTATTCTTTGCCCATACTGCGACAAAATAGGAGCCACAGGGCTCATGAAAAAGAATTATTCTTTGCCCATACTGCGCCTAAATAGGAGCCACTGGGCTCTTGAAAAACAACTTTAAGAAATATCTGACAAGTATACCTGGCAACCCAAGCGCAAGAGAAATCCAAGCAATTGCACTTAAGGGATGGGGCGGGGGACAGCTGGAATCCTAAAAAAGGGCACTCGGATGGAGTCTCTAAAGCGGGTGAATGTTTGGCATTGGGAGAGATGCCTCATCACAGGCTAATACCGTAAAGTTCTATCTATATGAAATGAATGAATGAATGGGTAAGTCTAGACAGCCTAGCTTCCCCTTTCATAATAGTTACCCTATCCTAGAAGATGATACTCTTTAAATCATCTGCAACGCTACACCAAAGTTACTTCCAGAATCTTTTTTTCTTATTTTCTTTTGATTTTTTGAAGAGCTTATCTGGCGACTGCCTACTTGAGCATTAGTCGCCGTATTCAATATTGCCTAAAATTAGGCATCTAAAAAAAAATTAAAAAAACCATCAATAAAATAAACAGAAAAAGGTAATAAGCAGGAAGGAAGCTCCTGCCATGTAGTCGGTGGGAGGAAGTGCAAAACACTGTTCCGGTCACAGAGTCCTCGCGGACTCCTTGGTGCGCTCATCGGCGCGCTCATTCCCCGCAATTCTTACATGTCCAGGAACCCAGCAGAAGATAATCTCGACATCCACCCGGCTTGCCAAAACCGTGGCATCAAGATATCGCGAGCCAGGAAATGTGGAGATTCCAATGCCCCAAGAGCACTCAGGGCGCTTTGTGAGTCGCTATAGATCACAATCCGATCTCCAAACCGGGCACGTCGCGTAATCTCGCGTACCGAGTGGTTTATTGCCACCATCTCGGCCGTGAAGACAGACGCAGCGCCTGGCAGAACCTCGCTGACTTCAAACAGAGTGGATACGGCGTGGAAGCCGATCCCCTCTTGGGACTTGAAGCCATCCGTATACACTGGCATGGTTCCAGTGTGACCCGAGGTGTGTCCCCAAAAGGTCGAACTTAATATTCTCGGCGCTGTATAAGCTTTGGGAGCAGAGACGTGGCGACAAATAGCCAAATGTGGTACCCTCCAGGGTGGTGTTCTGGGTAGAACCAGGGGCGCCACCGACCCGAGAGACTTACATCTCTCGGTGGCATAGGCACCGTCGAGATTAACTTCGGGTGCTTTGAGAGCCGTTGGCGACAAAGGGAGACGCTGCGCTCGTGCCTACAGGCGAGTAATGTACTGTGCACGGCGCATATATAATGGCATATCTCCAGCATCGACAAGCAGGCTCTCAATAGGGAAAGAGCGGAAGTCACCGGTCGCCAAGCGAAGGTCAGTGTGGTAGATCGAGTCCACCTTCCGCAATAGACGTTCAGCTGCAGATGCATAAAACTCACCTCCGTAGTCGAGCTTCGAACGTACAAAGAATCGATAAAATGTAAGGCAGTAGCCTTATCAGCACTCCAAGCGCTGAACGTCACGAAACGGAGAATATCCATGGCACGGGTACAAGAGACCCTAAGGTTGCGAATATGAGCCCCTAGGTGAGACGTCGGTCAAATACAAGACCAAGATAACGGTGTGAATCAACCACTTCTAGACGCACACCATTAAAAAACAAAACTGGGTCGGGTAGAGCCGTGGAAAACCGAAGCCTTGCGCTTCGGCATAGCGAGAGACACGGTTCAATGATTGTTGGAGTCAACGCTCCAGAGTTGGCATCTGGGCCACGCCAAAAGAGATCGAAAAGTCGTCCATGTAGAGCGTAGCGAGAAATTCTTCTGGCAGGACCGAGGTGATGCCGTTGATGCTCAGGGCAAAGAGTACGACACTGAGGACACTTCCCTGCCAGACACCCTCTTCCTGCTCCACTGGGCCGGAGAGGGCCCCCCCCCCCCATTTATACGCCGAATCCACAATCTCGCAAAAATTTGGATATAAAAATTGGGAGGTATCCCATCGATCCAATCGTGGGGAGAGTCTCCATGATACCGTATCGCCATGCGGTATCATAGGCCTTCTCCAGATCGAAAAACACCGTGCCGTAGTGCTGTCGACCAAGGAAGGCCTCGCAAACGGCATTTTCCAGTCAGAGCAGAGCATCCGACATGGAGTGGAACTTGCGGAAGCCGCACTGTGCAGAAGATAGATGGCCTCCGCTGTCCAGAAAAAAAAGGCTAATCTAACATTTACCAATTTCTCCATCAACTTGCACACGCAAGAGGTTAGAGAGATTGGGCGAAAACCGGTAGGAGTAGAGTGATCTCTCCCCGGTTCGCAAAAGGCGAGAACAGTATGGATTCGCCAGGATTCTCGAAGGAGACCCTCCACCCAGATGATGTTGAACAAATCTAACAGAAAGGCCATGCTTCGCTCACCCAGGTGTCGGATCATGGCGTACGGGTCATCGTCCGGACCATGGGCAGTGTCCACGCACGAAGCAAGAGTGAAACGCAACTCACTTAGAGTAAACCTGTCGTTGAAAGGTTCTCCGCCTCTGGAGGTAAATCCAGTCGGCGGCCTTCCGCAACATCACGACGTGCATTGAATGCTGGCGGAGAAGCATCCCGGCTAGAAAATGCGGAGAAAGCGGTCGCGAAGGATTCCACCACGGACGCGGGGTCCGAGATTGCGGTCCCATTCTCCTGGAGAACTAAAGGGGGGTCCTGCGAGAACTTGCCACCCCGAATCCTTTTGACTCGCTTTCACACCTCTGCTAGAGGGGTCTTCTCGTTATGTTAAGACACATATGCCCGCCAAGAAGAGTGGTAAGCGTGCTTCGAAATATACCGGAACCTAGCCCGACGAAATTCACCGGCAGTGAAATCGTTCGGGCAGCGCTTATAACGAATTTAGGCATAACGCTTCTGTTTGAGGGCCATCTCACACTCGGCCGACCACCACGGGAGTGGTCGGCTTGCAAAACGGCCAGACGTTCTGGGAATAGTAGTCAGGCCCACGGCGATGAGGTTGCCGGAAAAGAACTCAACGGCCTAATCTACCGACCTAAACTTCTCGACTGAGATAGAGAATTCAGTCATTTCCTGAAATGCAGGCCACCGCGACCGCGTCAAGCACACCGAAGTGGGCTCTCTGTTGGAAGCCGCCCAGAAAATGATATTTGAGTGGGAAATTGATCACTATCATGGAGGTCATCAAAGAAAGAAAATGAAGCGGTTCTCGGGCAGTGATGCGTAAACTCATCCACATTTAGGACACCTACTCAAACTCTTCGATCAGATCAGCAAGGACTTCTCCCCAGGGATTTATTGAGTACTATCCCCAGAGATGATGTCTGCCGTTCAGATCTCCAAGCAAGAGAAAGGGCCTCGGCAACTGTGCCACGACGCGGCGAAAGTCCCCCGCCTCGAAGTCAGCTGACGGTGAAATGTACGCAGAAATAACATTATACCTCTTATCCAGGTGAAGCTGCACAGCCACTGCCGGAAAGGAGGTATCTAAAGTGAAAAAAAGAACGGAGACATCATGCCGGGTGTAAACCGCGCATCCCTAAGCCCGGCCCCCATCTCAGGATGATGGGGTCGCAAAACTCTTATATCCCGGGAGGGTGGTCAGAGGGCACGCGCCTAGCATGGTCTTCTGCAAATAAAATAGCTAACGGGGAACGGGACGAGACGAGCCTCTGCAGTTCCTCCCAGTTGGCCCGGAGTCCGCAGCAATTCCATTGAAGGAATATGCCCTCGAGGCTTAGCTCTGAGGAGACGCGGAGGCCCTCTTCGAAGAGAAGACCCTTACGGGAATGGCCGTACGCTTCCTGAGGCAGAACCCCGGGCGCTGTTGGCCGGACAATGCGCTGAAGGCACTGTCGCCTTCAAGGACTTATTGGAAGAGATTGGGCTCGCCATGCGAGTCTTTTCCTCCCTCTGCCTCGAAACCTTAGGCGGGTGTTGTAGCTTTGGAGGCAGGGGGGGAGGTGCCCTCTTTTCGAGGATCCAGCGTCTTCGAGCCACCCAGCTCACCACTAGGCGTGGGCGAAGGAGCCTCACGACCAACTTCAGGGGTGTTGGCTCCTGTGACTCTAATGACTCGGTGGAGGCGCGTGGCCGTTTCGCCTTACGGGAAACGGTCACGCTGGGAAAAGAAGGGGAGATCCCTGGTTTTAGCTGGGCCTGGGTGTGAACCCTTTGTGCCGCCAGCTTTACCAGGGGAGCGCTCGGGTTAAGTAGAGCCCGCAGAAGGGCTCCGAATGGGCGCGTAAACAACCGTGCTCGTTGGCCTGGATGGGCTAGGAGCAGAGGGTGTCTTTCTTAGCATTGAGGCGTAAGACGTCCCAGGCAGAGCTGGGCGCGCCAGGACCAAGTCCTTATCCTCATGGAATAAGAGACGATCCTGGGCCTGAACGGCCAGGATTTCTTTCTCAAGGATATATGCACCACATTGCTTCGAAGAAGCGGGGTGCGGCTCTCCGCAATTGACACACTTGGCCCCACACGATTTGGACGTATCGTGTGTGGCCTTGGAGCAATTTACACAGACTTCAGGTGACCCCGATTTTGCACGTCTACAATAGCGATTCGTATGGCAGAAGCGGTGACAGTAATAGCACCGCCGCGGCAGTGGCACGAATGCCTTCACGAGGTAGCGATACCAACCGGCACGCACCGACTCATGGAGCTTGTCACAGTCGAACGTGACGAAGAGTGTAGGGAGGGGTCTCGAGGCCCCTCCCTGTTTTCTCATCACACGTTCGACCTTGGCCGCCTCATGATCGGCCAGCTCTAAGGTGATGTTTTCTATGGAGTAGTCCACGAGTTCCCTTGCAGAAACTACTCCTTTCACGAAGTTCACGGTAGAGTGCGGCGTCACACTCACAGGCGTACCATGAATCAAAATCATAATATAACTAAAAGTCAAACCTTTGCGATCTTCTTGTTATCTACCGTTTTCTCACGCCATATTATACTAACCATTTTCTTGGATTCGGATTAAGCAACAAATATTATAATTTTTAGTCGCTTTCACGCGACTCTCTAAGTTAGTATGTCGGTGCGTAGGTCGGTCAATCGGAAGGTAAACGTTTTACTTTTTAATGTGTTTTTGAAAGTTTTGGAAGTCATATGGTCATAAGTTAGAATAATTGAGAGCAGGTGACTTAGGTTTGTTGACCTTGTTATAAATTCATTATCCTGAACTTAAAAAATATATATATAATTAAATCCCATTATTGAAAACGCTCCATAACGAATATCAATACTAAAACTCCACAAAAGGCTATAAAATCGTGGCTTTAACAAGATTAAAAGGCTTTAGTATATTCGCCTCTTGCGCAAACCCTGGTTTAAAATAAAACTAAATTGAGGCAAATACTTACATAGGAACTAACTCCACACCACCTTGCAACCAGCTGAGAGGTAGCAACCATGGTATTCCACAGGGCAGTTTGTTGGGTCTCCTCTTTTATTATTCGCATGTCAAAATTTGAAAAATTATTTCAAAGCTCGAAACCTTAATAATTTACCTCTTTATGACTCTTACTTAATTTAACAATGTCAACAGACCTCAGTCACGTGCTCTCAATTATTCTTACTTATGACCTTCAAAACTCTCAACAAGTGGGGGCAATCCCACCCATAGTAAGTTTTCTTTTAATAATTCCCGGAGTAACCTTGGGAGGACCTTGGCAATTATATCGTTTGAAAGAAAATATATAGTAACATAAGGGTTTCAAAATTCGTGGGAATCTACCGAATAGTTACGATTCTATTGCCAAAAAACTCATTGAGAAGTAAAATGCTTACCATCCAACCGACCGACTTACCTACCGACATAGTAACTTATAAGAGTCACGTGACGCGACTAAAAAATAGTAAAGTAATACCGCCTTATACTTCCTGAAGCATAAAAGTACATCGGTTGAAGTGACCTACCCTCTTCACCATAGTTCTTTAATTTTGGCTAAATAACATTTTTGCTTTGATTCAGAACCATCTGTATGGTAATATGAAAGCTTCGACTACAATCAAGACGAAAAGACCATATTTTTATTTTACTTATTTATCGCCCCACCTCCCTCCCTACCTCTCATGTGAGGAGGGCGGTGCCCAGGAAGGGCACCACGCTCCCTATGTGAGTCCAGAGATCCGTAAGAGAGATGTGTGTAGTAGTGCATGTGTTAAGTTTGGGAAGTCTATGAGTAGGTGTTTGGTGTTGTCTGGCTTTTGGTTGCGCCCGGTGTAAATTGGTGTCGGGGGCGAGGTTTATTATGTGATGGTATTCCCTATTATTCTGAAATGGATAATTAATCGACCAATTAGTTGTTATTAAAATCTGGAAAGAGCTGTAACTAGTATGTAATTTTAAAAAATAGTTCAAGTCAACGAGGGCATATCTACTGAAATGTTTGTGGGGAGTTCATAAATGAACGTGTGTGGAAAACACATAAGCCAACTAGACCCCTTGAACGCTTGAGACCAAAGAAAGCCCAACTTTCCTGAATCTGGCGTCATTATGTAACGAAGGCAATTTGCCTTACCACTAGGCCGCAACAATCCTTAAGAAAGTCAAGACAAGTTACCTGATAAAAGAGCCTGTACAAAATTGAAAATACGTGGATTCATTCAACACAGTGAAGTTGACAGACAGAAACAGAGAAAAATGGACAAAAAAAAGGAAACATGAACAATTAAGGATTACAACATTCACCCGCCCACACCTAATCATTTTGTTCGCGAGGTTGGTTGAGGGGTTTCGCCCGAAAATATTGGAGATGTGAGGGGATATGGGTTTTTTTCCTTTTATTACTGTGGGTGTACAGAAAATGCCAATACCAAAAGATACTACTTAATCCATTGTATTTTGGGCACAATGCCTTTGAAAACTATCGTCACGCTTGTGCTTCTTCATTTCTGGCTAAAGAGGACTTGCTTGAGAGGGCTCACCCTCGATCTACTTTCCCCAAGTCCTCCACCCTCGATCTAGTTTCCCCAAGTCCCTCAATCTCGATCTAGTTTCCCCAAGTCCCTCAATCTCGATCTACTTTCCCCAAGTAACTCACCCTCGATCTACTTTCCCCAAGTAACTCACCCTCGATCTACTTTCCCCAAGTCCTCCACCCTCGATCTAGTTTCCCCAAGTCCCTCAATCTCGATCTACTTTCCCCAAGTAACTCATCCTCGATCTACTTTCCCCAAGTAACTCACCCTCGATCTACTTTCCCCAAGTAACTCACCCTCGATCTAGTTTCCCCAAGTCTCTCAACCTCGATCTACTTTCCCCAAGTAACTCACCCTCGATCTACTTTTCCCAAGTAACTCACCCTCGATCTACTTTCCTCAAGTAACTCACCCTCGATCTACTTTCCCCAAGTAACTCACTCTCGATCTACTTTCCCTAAGTAACTCACCCTCGATCTTCCTTCTCCGAATCATTCACCATCGATCTACTATCTCTTGTTTGCCAAGAAGTTCCGTTATCGCCATATATCCATAATTCCTGTGGAACTGGGGCGAAGTGATCTCGCTGACCAACCGCCATCGAATTGGTTCCCATCTGGCGGACTCCGAAGAGAGCAGGGCCACCCTTTGGCACCGAAACAATACGAGGTTTCTCTAAGCGAGTCTTCGAAATAGAATGTAAAATATGGTATGGGAAACAATGCTGGAGGTGACAATTGTATGGTTGAATGCCCTTCCGGTCTCAGCACCAGCAGATGTGTGCCCTAAAACCCCAATATCCAGCGAAAGATGTACGAATATATATCTTCCACACATTTTCACTTCTTGTTTTTGCACCACTTTCTTTACAAACATTCTGAGGGCGACACTCTTGGTGGTTTTTATTTTAAATTCAAAAAAGTCAATGAGATTGAAAAGACTCGAGAGGTTTATATGGACATTACGAACTATAGACACAGTCCTTTGTAGAACCTCCTCCCCAAAAATACTCTTTGAGGAACGTCGACTTCGCAAAATTAAAAGTTAAGCTTATTTTTTTTTAATTTCTTTTAATTCGGTTGCTTTCTGTTGTCATATTAGGGTAGATCCAAGTAGTTAATTTAGGTCAACTTACATTGACTCATCAAGGGTGTCTAGGAATACTTAAGCATTTTAAGTGAGTTAAGCAATTTCTTATGCCGTTATTATTAGCCTGAATGCTGTACTCTTGTATTTCTCTCCTATGTATTACGTGGTTGTGCCTTGATGTAAACTTTAGTACACGAGTAGCCCACACATTTATGGATGCTATTTATTTAAATCAATCTTAATTTCAAATACTCGAAACCAGTCGTTATGAGTTGCAATCGAGTTCTGTGGCCCATGCATTCCTTTCCTGTCTGCTCTCTTTCTCACTTCCTAACTTCCGTTGAGGTGATAAATGCGCTCAGCCCATTATGCTTTGCTTTGGAAGATAATGAATTAAAAATCATTGAGGGAAATCATTTCCTCTTCATCTAGCTGCCAATTCCTCGCTGAGAAGTTCGTTTTCTTCATGGCCATCGCGAGTTTCGTTTTTCCTTTCCGAGAAATTTGACGTTGATCGAAAGTAGTGTTTAGTTGAGGCTTGGACAGGTGGCTTATATTATTCGATTGCTATTATTTTCTACTTTTATTTTGTTTAAATACCTTCCCACCATTTCCAGTAATGGACCCGTCATTTCCTCGTGCCACTTCCGGTTCCAGGACGATGGTAGTTCGTCGTCTTTTGGAACCCTAAAAATAGGCTCTCGTACAGTGTAATTCCTGTAAATACCTACATGCCCCTTGTAAGCATTTTACTGATCCCTTCAACAAGCTCTCAATTCACTTGAGTTTCCTTGTACATTCCTCGGGCTGTTCTCGTCCTCAAGCGCTGACTCCCCATAAGGAGGAAGTCAAGGTCATACTTACAAAACTATGTGTTCTCTGGACTTGTTCCTGGACGTTTGTAATGTGCCCTATCAGCTCCAGTATTTAGGGTTGAATGGGCGTGTTTTTTCAGGCCTTGTCATCACCCTTTTCAGTATTCTTGTTCTTTATTTATCCACTTTTTCTTTATTACCTTTTACATTATTTCCCCTTTAGGTTAAAAATACCCTACTTGATCTTATTCTATTTCCTTCTTTTTTTCTGCAACATAATTTACGTTGCCCCAAACATAAGGAGATGGTTGAAGCAGTAGCAGAATGAGTAAAAATACAAGGCTGTTGTTACTATTAGTAGTAACAGTAGTAATAACACTAGTAGTAATAGTAGTAGTACAACTATCCAGGAAGATAGCTCAGTGTCTATATCAATTGCACGCATCGATCACAATTTTTAGTTCCTTCTACGATGCGCAACTAACAGCAAATAGTTACGTCCTTAATCCTCGTTCACACCTATTAGATATGAAATTTAAACTTTAATTATAACACTTCCACATGGAGTAGGGTCGGCGCGCCTCAACGTGCAAAATCACAATTGGAATAATTTATTCCCCGCATAGTTATGCGATACGTTTTATAGCAAACATAAAGTGGGATATTTGATGTCAAGTTTGAGTGCCAACTACTTCCTTGTACTACCACTTATAAAAAGAGCAAAAGAAAGCATTTGAAATTCGATGGCCCTGGGATATGGGTTTGGCACCTTCGATGAGTGGACATATTTAGGATCAACGCTAAGTGACAAGTACGATAAGCATTCAATGCAAGATTTCAATGCCAACTTCTTCATTGACCTGGCACTTAGAAGTCCCAGCTAAGCGAAAGGATTGGAATTTTATCGCCTTGGGATATGGGCTTGGTACCTTCACTGACTGGGTTTATTTTAAAAAGTGCCAGGTGTCAATTATGCATTATGAAGATAAAATTAATCATCCTTGGTTTTTTTTAGAATGCGCTGAAAAACGCGCTTTAAATTACTCACAAGTAGGACCTTAACTACGTGCCACGGTTGAGGCTGACAAGAAAGATTAATTTCACAAGACATAGAACCAAGTTCTACGAAGAAACTTAAAAATTCTAAAACTTGAACTTAAACTTACTTCGTAGTCTATTTTTTGGTACATTAGTAGATATAATAACACATTCGTATGTCTAATTGACGAAGTATTTAAATTAGTTTTGGCCAAATTTTGTGTATATTTTTTGTACACAAGGAAACATAACCGATTGTATAAGGTTTCGGAAACCATCAATAGAGTCGAGAATAAAAACTGATATCGTTTGTTGCCTTATCAATATAAAAATAAGACCAGGCAGAAGTAACTATTAAAAGAAGCTACATAGTGTCGATTTAAAATCACAAGGTGTCCTGAGTGACGATCTGGACCATGTTGTGAAGCCATTGAATGAACATTTTTCGAAAGTATTTACCAACGAAGTTTTAAGTAAATTTGGTGAAGACACTACTCTATCAAATATTCAAATAACCGAGAATTAAATGTTTTTATATTAAGAAAATGAAAACTTCCAAATCTACAAATGTTCGATAAAATCTTTCTAATCCACCTTAAATAGTTATGAATTAATTGTTAAAATCTCTTTGTATAATTTTCAAAATTACCAAAGGAATTGCTCTTAGGTAATTCAAACTAGATTAGTCTAAAAGCAATAAAGGCTTTAAGACTGATCCTGGAAATTATCGCCCCATCTCCCTTACTTCGGTCTTTGGCAAACTCTTGGAGTCCATTGTTAGAGACAAAATAGAGCAACATTTTGAAATATATAACTTAATGAATGCCTCGCATCATGGCTTTCAACGCGGATGCTGTTGCTTAACTAATTTGTTTGATTCTTTTTACGAAATAATCACAACATATGACCAAGATAAGGCTATAGGTGTAGTTAGTATAATTTAAAAAAATACATTTTACACCGTTACACATAAAAAAAAAAAAAACTAAACGCACACGGAATAGGAAGCAGTGTAATAAAATGGATTTTAGCAGGAAAATAGTATGTAGAAACTTGTTTTCACTGAAAATAGTTCATCACGGGCATCGGTCACTAGCTGCTTTTCTTAGGAATCTGTTCTTAGATATATGTAGATATATGTAAATATATGTAGATATATGTAAATATTCAGTTTGCTGATGACACAAAAACTTAGTATTTCGCTAAAATATCATGGTGACTGTAAAAAGATGACAAAGGACGGGTAGCCTAGTCAAATTGTCGGAAAGAGTGCGGATGAAATTCAACATGGACAAGTGCACTGTAATGCACATTGGTCATGTTAGTCTCTGAAGAGATTACAATATGGGTGCTCGAATTTTAAACTCACTCAACTTTGAAAAATATTTAGGTGTTTTAATCTGAAATTATCTCAAATTTTCGAAACAAAGCGCTGTATCACTACAGACGGCTAATAATGTTGTGGCATACATAGTAAGCCATATGGCGCTTAACTCGGAAAATACTAATCTTCCCTAATAGAAAGCGTTTATCAGACCACAATTGTAGATGAGGTGCTATACTGGTGCCCATACATGCAAAAGGACATTATAATATTGGAACGCTTCCAGCCTCGAACGGCGAAATTAAAAGACTCAGGCGCTTCAATTTACTTTCGCTGGAAGATCCGCATCTGCGCGGCCAACCTTTTTAAGTCTTTAAAATATTAAATGGCTTTACTAATATGGAGTATTGCTTAATGTTAGCTAAATAACCGCCCGACAACTAGAAATAACACTTTCAAGATAGTAAATCACAGATTTAACATTGCGATATCACAAAATTTATTTTTTCATAAAATAACACAAACTTGAGATAACTTGTATAGTAATGTCGTTCCAAGCACTAGAGTAATTATGCGTAAGAAGAGAATCGATAAATATTACTTTAAATTATGACCTTAAAGAAATAGTAGTTATGAAATTAATTATTTAACCATATCCCCCCCTCTCTTTTCCTTGTGTGCCCTTCTCTTTTAAATTCCATCCTTTCCTTTCTTTACTGAGCTAACCTGGAGTGGACCTCAGGATTTTTGCTAGTTTGTATTTCCTTAATTGATGCATATAATGGCGCATCCATAGGCTTAACTGAAAAGAATTATGCTTCCAAATTAGCTTACTACAAACTAAATAGATATTAATTTCTTAAAAATTTTCTTCTTTAACCTTTTGATGCCCGAATTGGCCTATATATAAATAAAATATAATAACCCTTAAATCAATATATATTAAGAGTCAAGGTGGCTTGAAATTGTGATCTTATGGAAATATAGGCCGTAAAAGGGTTAAACTTAGGCGATTAATTACTAACAATAAGAAATTGATCCTGTTTAGTCGCATTTAAGATATATTAGACTTCTTCACGTGTCCTTTAGTGTGTGCAGTCATGAGTCTATTCGTTTACTTCATAAACTTTGGGAGGATAAGAAAAGCTTCCTCTCGGCTCCTTAAAATGTCTTGGGTTGGTGAAATTTATTGTCAAAATCTTTTTTATTACGGCAGTTTCTTTTACTGCTTCCTTTTATGCACCATTATGTTCTCTCTCGGGGACCTTATTTGCTCCTATGCAAATTCCGTTTATTTCGTTACCTTCCACGTTTTCGAAGACCCTTTGTGTCTTTTCCACATTACCGAATCATATAAGTTGGTAGTAAGACCGAAACTAGAACTTTACAATGTAGTCTCTCACCCTTTCCATGGTATGGAAGACTTCTAGTAGAAGTTACTCAGCTTCACATTCCTAACCACTTCCACCTTTTTACTATATTTACTCTGTTTACAATTTCTAACTGATCTAACCACCTTATTTTCCTAATTTGCCTTCACATTAATTCTATTTCTACCTACCACTGCTCCCTTTTTCTAAACTACATGGCCTATTTTTGGCATACAGGCTTGTTTTTTTTATTCATTTTGGTCGTCTCATAAAATACGTTAAAAATGGTTAAAATTTGAATTTTAAATATATTTTTCAATATAAACACGGCGAGATGTAATCAATAAAAATGGCTACTCTGCGATCGTCTCCCATTTGCAAAATAAAACCTTTTTCTATATAAAATAACAATATTTTAAAAATCATCATGGATGAATATGAGAATTTGTTAAAATTAGTAATTAGGGTTGGGCACCGCATGGTCCTACAGGAAATACTCGCCTCTCCCACTGAAGAAAAACGGGTCACTGGGTGACCTTTTCGGGCATTTTAATCCAAATGTTGAGGAAGTGTTGTTGAATAATAATTCCACGAACTGCAATTGAAATTTGCTTTGCATTAGCCTTAGATGGGTCAAATCGGTAGTTTAAGGATTTATATACTGATTTTCATTGGCTCTACCATTTGAGAATTTGAAGATAAAATGAAAGTTGGATTTACAAGAAAATCTAATTTCAAATAATTGCTTGCAATGTTACGAAGTGAGAATTATGAGGAATAAATGATAACCCACCTTATAACTGACATTATTAGACATTTTGGAAATCTTGAGATAGCTGATGGCAACATAGAGGTCACCAGAAAAGAATGAATTGTCACCGAGAGAGAAAAAAGAACAAAGTTTGACACATAAATTTAGAAGGACAGAGAGAATAAAATGAAAACCAATAGAAAATGACACGAAAATAAATTACAAATAATTGTTTCAGAAAGATTTAAAAAGTGAGGGATCCCTTTTTAACTCTGGGAGATAAATACACACAAAAAACAATAGGGATTAAGATTAACGACTAAAAACCATTAGTGCAGATATTATTACAAAAGGCGAAAGAGCTTGGAATCCTACTTTCCCTTTCTCTCAGCATACCCTCTTCACATTTTTGCCTTAAATGGGCGTGAAAATACTCTGCCCGCGTATGAATAGAATTAGCAATAAAAAGACTAGTGATACTATAAATAAAACAGGAGATAGGGAATAACCACATATAACCAGGATTATTCCACAAAATCTGGTGATATCCAGGAACAGAAGTGTATATTTGTGTATTCCGCTGAACAGGTGTGCTATACGGCCTAGCCGAGTGAAACTCCCGCTTCCAATTTAAGCGAAGTTAAACGACATCGGGTTTGGTTAGCTCCCAGATGAATCGAGTTCGGGTCGGCTTTGCAGCTCTACTCTATAGTCACAGGTTTTTAGGATCCAAGGTTAAAAGGGCGAAGGACCCCACTGAGGTATTCGTAAAACAAAGAGAAGTAAATCGATGACAAAAGCCGGACCAGAAAATTAACATAAGTTCAAATGAAATTTGGAAGAAGGGAATATTGACCCTAAAAGGAACCCGCGGAGACGAAGGTCACAAATCTTAGATCGGGGTAATAATGGAGAGGCTGCGGTCGAAAGTCGAGCTTCCGCGTCCCCTTCTATTCGCTCAACAGAGACAGAGTGTTTCAACTTTCTTCAGAAGAAGCCAACAAAGTTACATTGCTAAATAATCAGAGGTCGTGTATTGACAGGGCTTCTCAAACCATTTTCCACGATATATATATATATATATATATATATATATATATATATGAAAATTAACCCACAGGAAAATGAAAAGATGAATCCAAGCACTTTCAAACTATATTTCATTCCTTGAAAATGAACTTGCAAATATAGTTTGAAAGTGCTTGGGTTCATCTTTTCATTTTCCTGGGGGTTAATTTTCATGTTATTGCTTTCCTCACGTGCCACATTGTGAGTGTTTTTCATTATATATATATATATATATATATATATATATATATATATATATATATATATATATATATATATATATATATATATATATATATATATATATATATATGCGGTTAAAAGGCTATTTTTGGCAAACACAGTCTTCCCCAAAGCCCTGGGAAGGAGCTCTTCTCACATACACGAGAAGGTAACACTTAAAATAGGCGTTCTCTCAGATAGCCAAAAAACTATCTTTCGATTGGCGTTTTTAAGTGTTGCCTTTGCTTTTCGAGAAGAGAGTGGAAAATTTGTTTTCTTCTCCATCTTGGCCACACCTTATAAATAAAGAAAAATTATTGCAGTAACGCAATTAATTATGCGATTAAAAGGTTATTTTTGGCAAACATAGTTTTCATCAAAGCCCTGGTAAGGAGCTCTTCTCACATACACGAGAAGGTAACACTTAAAACGCCTATTTTAAGTGTTACTTCCTCGTATATGTAAGAAGAGCTCCTTTCGAGGGCTTTGAGGAAGACTGTGTTTGTCAAAAATCGCCTTTTAACCGCATAATTAATTGCGTTACTGCAATAATTTTGCTTAACATATATATATATATATATATATATAATGGAAATTTAAAATTCAAAATCTCCCTTCAAAAAATCTTAGGTAGACGTAACCTATGTTCTAGAATTTTCTGTGGCCAAAGAATCGCCTTACATAATTAGTGAAAGATCACTGCAAGCATGAATATCGCGAATAAATGTCAAGTGACTTCGAAAACTCGACTATATTTGAGTGAATAAAAATGGGTAAATAATATTAAATTATTTCTTACGTTATAACATTAATAGCAATAATGCTAATAATTTACCCGTTAGTTTAAAACCCTGGGATCCTCCTTGAAAAAGAAGTAGATTCTATTTTATTGTTCATCTACTCTACGTGCGGACCATGGGATATCTTGATACAGCTTACCTCACGTTAAATAAACCACCATCAACAAGCATTCTCTTCCTCTTTTCACCGCCCCAACACTATAAATTACTAGCCTTTTCTTACACTACCGGTACTTATATCAACATTATTTTGTATTCGAAACAACAATTCGAACAAGTAAATAACATCCTTTAACAAATTGCGCCAATGGAACCACTTCTAACAAATAAAATTTTACATTTATTGGTAACTACCAACAACACAACTATTTAGCAACGCCTTCATCAAACACATTTAAACATTAGAACAAAACATAACTCACTTGAAAACTAAACGACCATCTTCACCAAATGCCTCATTCTTTTGACAAACCTCGTAATTTGAGCTATATACCTGCATTTTCTCAGCCGCAGCTATTATTTGTCTACTTAAAATTAATTTCAAAATCCTTAATTGTAACAGTTGCTATTATCGCCAACAAACATCATGATTTACACCATTATCATATTCGTAAAACAGAACTCTTCAACAAATCCTCACATAATTTTACGCTTTCAGTGCATGATGAACTATGAACAGCCCCTTTCAGCAAAGTTCATAATCTACGGTATTTCAGTCCATACAATCATGCTAATTCAGGCAGAACCTTTAAATAGGGTGTTTTGCCCCTTTGTATATAGAGAGGGGTGGGAAGCAAACATCTAAATCATTATTCATTTACTTTTGTCTCATTTTCCATCAACCATTAGTAACGACCACAAAAATGAACCTCCTCCCATAAGCTACCAAAACAACACCTATAGGGCAATTTGCAACATCCTCACTTCTTGGATTTAAGGAAAATGCGAAAAATCTTTAGCACACTGAAAATCAATGTTGGACATCACATAATAGTCAAAATATTAATTTATAATAAATAAACTTTGCTGTATTTCCTTAATCTTGGGTACATTTGTACAAAAAAATAATTAAGAAAAATCACTGACGTTATTACGTAGAGAGTACTCATGAATGTGGTAGATTTATAAATAAGATATCTAGTTAGTGAAATAATAACTGGTACCAAACCTGTGTAACAGGTAAAATAATTAAACATTTCCGTTTCTTTATTAGGTACAGTCATCTCGTTTCCAGCGGTATGCTACCAGCCATCCAGGAGGGAATTTAAACCAATGCTTCTTAAACTATTTCAGTGTCATTCACCCTTGAGTCTGTATAAAAAAAATTCATTCACCCTCGACTAGCTCACAAGGTATCATGTGTGACATAGCCAGCATGCTGTCGTTGAAATATGGACGATTATGTGCCCTTCTAACCTCACTGGCTGCAGCTATCTATCGTCAACACATTATTACTTCATCTTCAACAATTCCTTTACAGTTCTACTTAGAAACTTCCTACGAAAGATGCACTAGTTGGTTCTTGCTTAAAAAAACGAGCAAATTTTCTGTTTTTGTTGGTAATTTTCGTTTTATTCTCCTTTAATTGTAATTTAATAATTTATTTTGTCACATAAGCAAAACCATAGAATAGAAAAATGATTTTGATTAAGTAAATTTAGTAATCAACTGACTTGGGATAGATTAAAAAAAAAGCTAGACAATAATCGAAAAGGAACAAGATATATTTAAGTGAAATAGACAATTATTATTATTATTATACAAATACAGAAGTTTCCAATGGAAAGAACAAGCCTACAAAACAAAGGGTGGTCCCATAGGGAAACATACTGCAAGAAAATAAAAAAAGAAAAAAGAAACTATATTAAAAGAAAATATGTTAAAACAAAGTAAAGCTATATTAAAAATATTCAAAAATAAGTCATTGATTAAACAATAAATTAATTTACTTTAGATTAGAACGATGTAATATCAGATGCTGAAACACATTCTTCTGGCGGTTCCTTCCATTCCTTACAAATATTAGGAATGAAACAGCGAAGTAAATTGAGTTGTATTACATCTAACAACAGAAAACGCTTTGCTGTTCCTATTAATAATGTTATTAGAGTGACGTGTGAATCGAGCTGCTGTAAAAGGCTCAGGCAGAGCAAGATGTAGTGGATGCTCATTATTATTTAAAGTCTTAAATAAAAATAATAATGACCCAACCAATCTACGTTTCTGTAGGTCAATATTTAGTTTGGGCAATAGTCATCTAATATTATTGATTGCTCTATTGAGCAATCTAAGATGGCAATCCTCAGCCGATATCCAGACAGTAGAACAAATTCAAATTTAGGCAAAATAAAAGCAAAGAAGGAACGTAAAACTGCATCATTATTACCAAAGGTTTTTCTGCATTTTCTAAGTAGACCAGTCTTCTGAGTAATGGAGGAAGAAACTGGACGAAGATGAGTTTCAAAAGTAAGCTTGCTGTCTAAAACAACACCAAGCAACTTAATATTATCAGAAGAATCCGGACAAATATTATCAAGCAATAAAGGCGAATGATTTGGATTTGAAGTTCTACTGTGACTAAAAATAATTGAGTGTGATTTTCCAGCATTCAAACCATGCCCCAACGAGTACACCAACTAGAGTTTTTTTAGCAAATCTCTATTTATACAATTTGCCACCTCAACTCAATGTTTCGGTGATATAATTAATTAATACAATGATGAATCGTCAGCATATGTCATCATGTTATTCTCTAAGTTCTGCCAAATATCGGCATTATATAAATAAAATAAAATATGTCCAAGGACACTACCTTGCGGAACACCAGAGACCACATCAACCATAGAACTACATTTCCCATCAACAACCACACATTGCTTGCGATTAGATAAAAATTCATTTAAAATAGAATAAAAAGGGCCACCTATGCCCATTAATTTAAGTTTATATTGACAAAAATAAAAATGGCTCAAAAATCAAAATATAAAAAAGTATTAAGAATCAAAATTAGAAAACTATAAATAAATTTAAAAAAATCAAACTTTTACTTCCACTTGCATTACAACTAATAAGAGCTTAATAACCCCTTTAATAACAATACTTTTTTTTAAGTATAAAAAAATATAAATATCAGACTAAATTAAGTCATTCACTCTCCTAGTTTTATTCACCACCCGAAAAATGATATTCACCTTTGGTGGAACCGATAACCAATTTAAGAAGCACTAATGTAAACAACCATAACACTATTAATATCTCTTTTTCCCTATAATGCCATAGAATGCTATTAAAACACAAAGGGTTGTCCGAGGTAACTTTACTTTCTGATTAGCTCCGTTCTATTAAGGCTCTCTGATTACTCTTTTTACTTACTCTTTTACTTACTTTTCCTGTTATATTTATCTCCTTTTTCACTTCATCTGTTATTTAAAGCCATGGTTTTTCACAATTTCTTCCCTCGTCCTGTTCTATTTATCTCGATTTTTTCTTCATCTATCATTATCCCATTAAATTATCTTTATTTTCTCTTCATCTGTCCTTATTCTCATATTTTTTTGGTTAGTTTAAATTTTCTCGTGAGTTACATTCTTTTCTCAATAATACATCTATCCACTTACTAAACTCAGAAGGCTAAAGTTTTCTATAGAAGACCATAGATATGCAATAGGCTACAACCTTGTCCTACCCATAGAAATTTATCCTCTTCCCAATGATGTATAAACACTTAGAAATACATATGATTTCGACTCTCAGACTTCATGTTTGGTCTTGACTCAGACTGCGAGATTGGGGTATCGAGTCCAATGTCGATAACTAAGGGGCTTTACCCCTGCTTTGGGTCATAATCTTCGAGTCAGTGGTTACGTGATTCTAGGGATAATAGATTCTTAATCACAGGTTTCGAGTCTAGGACTTGCCCACTTACAAGTATCATGTCTCTAGTTTCAAGTTTCTCCTGTAAGTCTCAGACCTCGTTCTGAGAGAACGATAGCGGAGCCATTTTGCTTTAAGCCCGGATCGCTGCGCGGAACAAGAAGCACTAAGGCGTCCGCCAGCATCTCGGTCTATCCCTCGACTCAAAACTGGTTTGGCACGGTGCTCGGGTGAAACAAAGAATAATCGAGCGAATCAGCACTTGATTGAGATTATTTGGTATGTATTCCCTATAAGACTCATCCTAATCAATTTCAAGAGATTTATTGTCATATACAATTCCTCTCCCGCTCCTTTTTCGAATTTGCTTCATCAGTTTTCTTCTTTTTTTTTGCGAACTCTTGCTTCTACGGTGTCCATAGGGAAAGGAAAAAGACACATTCGTTCACAAAACCATACCTGATTAGCATACAGGTAGACAAACAGAGAAACGGGAATCTAAACAGAAGTAAAATAGTGGCAGAAAAAAAACGTGGTGGAAATGACAGACAGGTGAAGAGATGAGACAATGCCAACAAGGAGAAAAAGATAAGCCGGCATAGACGGTCAGAACGATTAAAATGACATTCGTGCCATAACAGATTCACCTGTGTAACATGAGTTTTGTCTTTGGGTAGCAATTGTTATTTTCTATTTGCTTGTGTCTAGAATATATGAAAAACATTGTTATTTATTTCAAACTTTGCTTTTGTTTCCAGCATAATGACATTTATATGAAATTTACCTATTCCCTTTGGAGGTTAGTGGCGAATTTGAAATTTCATTTGCATAAAGTAGAAGCAAAATGACATGATACAAAAATAGCATTTATTTATTCTAGAATTACATAAGTAATACAATTAAAATACTAGAAATGAGTAGTTTTCCGTGATTTACGCTTATATTGTAAATTACTTTCACGAATCAGTCCCCAAATTTAGTCTCCCATCAGATCTTCATTATACGATCCTTGATAATGGCGTTCAAAGTCCAGTAGATCCTGGTGAAAGCGCTCACCATGCTCCTCGGAGTACCCTCCCATGTTCTTCTTAAATTTATCAAGATGAGCATCAGAAATATGGACTTTCAGGGACATCTACCCACCCAGCTTGCCGTAGTTTCTCACCACGTTCTCAACAAGCTCTACATAGTTTTAGGTTTTGTGGTTACCTAGAAAGCCCAAACCACTGTGATAAAGCTGCCCCACGCTACTTTTTTCGTCCCAGTGAGCTTCTCGGGAAACTCCTTGCACTCCATGATCTTTTTTATTTGTGGACCGACGAAGACCCCGGCTTCCATCTTTGCCGCATATAGCTTAGGAAAGAAGTCTTGGAGATACTTGTTCAAAGCTGCAGACTCGTTATCTAGAGCTCTGCGAGTTGTTTCATAAGGCCCAATTTTAAGTGCAGAGGAGGAAACAGTACTTTTCGGGGGTCCAACAAAGGCTCACATTTGAGGTTGTTACTCCCCACACTAAACTCAGTCCGTTGTCGCCAATCACGCTGATGGTAGTGTGCCACGTTGTCCCTGCTGTCTCAAAGGCAAAGATAACAAGGAAACTTGGTTAAGCCACCTTGGAGACCCATCAAGAAGGCGTCCATTTTGAAGTATCCGATAACTTCTCAACCGTACTTTTCACATTTCAATCCAGCTAGCAAGATCTCGACGCTGCTGTATTCCTCTTTGAGGTGGACCGAGTGAGCACGGGGAAGAGATGGATATATGTTCCCGTTATGAAGCAGCAATGCTTCATAACTCGCCCGACTAGGAGGGGGCCGAGACTTTCGGCGTCCCTTAGGAACTTCTTTTGCCCTACCATTCTTCCTTTACCAAGCACCTTCAAATCTCCCCCTTCCTCCTGTGCTCATCAGCAGGCGCTGTTGGCATCTCTTTTGACCAATAAGTCGGAGTATGTCCATGACCTCGTTGTTCGCACTGGGCTTTCCTTCGAGGCCTTACAGAAACCTGGCTCGAGTCTGATTCTGGTTCATGCACTGCCCTTGCAACCCCTCCGGGTCATTCTTTCCTGGATGTTCCTCAGAACCACTGTTGAGGGGTAGTTGCACTGATTTCCAACTCATCTTTCTCCCTGAATCTTCTCCCTCCCCCTTTCTAGCCTCATTTGAGGCTCTCATTGCTGTTTCGTGTGTTGTGCCCGCTCTAACTATTGTGGTCCTTTACCGCCCTCCCAGCTCGTCTCCGGCTTCATTTTTCGAGGAGTTCAGTAACCTACTCTCCGACCTATTTTCTACTGGTTCTCTCCTTATTCTCAGTGACTTCAATCTTCCTAGCCACAATGAGACTTTTCATTCATTCATTGACATCAATGACCTCTTCTCTCTTACACAGCATGTGTCATCCCCAACACATATACATAGTAATACCCTGGACTTAGTCATCTCGAACCTCCACAGTAACTGACCTTTCTAATACGATTTCCGACCACTTCTTGGTCAATTTTAAATTCTATATTCCCTACCACCGAACTACTCACTCGTCCGAGATCCTAATGCTTTCCGGCGACTATCGTCAAATGATACTACTTCTCTCTTTAACGACCTTGTTTTTGCCCTACCTCCTATTAATAGTACTGCTTCACCTGACCAAACCTTAAACTCTCTGCACCAATCATTACTCGCCGGCCTTGACGTGCAAGCCCCCCTTATCACTTCTTCAAACCGCCATCACCGCCCCTTGGTTCACCATGCAACTTCTTCGTTCAAGGAGGTTCTTACGTGCTCATGAACAAGCCATCCGTAAAGCACACTCCCGTGGGCCGGACACGACCTCCCTCTCACTTGCCTATCGCCTTGCTTCTTCGACTTATTCTTCCAAATTAAAATCAGCGCGTGAGGCTCATTCACGCAAACTTTTGTCTGAGAGCAAGAATGACCCTCGAACTATCTTTCCTCTTCTCTCTCGTCTTCCATTGCCTAGCTCCATTTCCCCCATCTCTCCCCCCATCAACCCCTCTACTCTTTCTAAATTTTTCTCTGATAAAATTATTAACCTTCTCGCCAAACTAATCAGTCGTCTGAACAAACCCATGCTGTTCTCCCCGACCATACTCCATTGCAGCTTAATGTACTCTCTTGGGCGTCCTCTGATGAAGTAACTGCCCTGATCTCACGCTCTAACAAATCTGGATCCCTTAAGGACGTCTTTCCACCCAAACTCCTCCAACAAATCCTCCCTGCTGTCCTCCCACTGATTCTTCATCTCTTTAACACTTCACTTGCCACAGGGGTGGTTCCCTCTTCCTTCAAACATGCCTCAATGCCTCCTATCCTTAAAAAAAACACACCTTAACCCCTCTGAACCATCTAGCTATCGCCATATCTCGCAGCTTCTATTCCTCTCTAAGATCCTCGAGAGAGTGGTTTTCTCTCGCCTTAATGACCATATTTCTAACTAAAATATCAATGAAATGTACCAATCGGTGTTCAAAGCAAAGCACTCTGTTGAAACCGCTCTTCTTAATGTTTCAGACGGTTTATGCAGAGCAACCGATAGTGGTTGTACGTCCATTCTAGTCCTCCTAAACCTCTCCTCTGCTTTCTACACCATCGACTACACTGTCCTCCTTGATCGTCTTCACACTTTCCTTGGTCTCATGCACTGCACTTGATTGAATCCGCTCATACCTCTCCTCCCGCACTAGGTCGGTCGCGCTCGATAGCCTCTCCTCCGAGCCCGCTCCCATTCATTTTGGGGTACATCTGGGCTTAGTTCTTGGCCCCCCTCCTTTTGCGCATCTACTTACTTCCTCTTGGCTCCCTTCTTCATTATTTGGGCCTGTCCTTCTACCTCTATGCTGATGACACTCATATATACATTTCCTCATCCCCTGTGTCTTTCTCTCAATCAATTACCAAGCTCCTTTCAGCCTACACCTCCATAAACGAATGACTTTCTGCAAACTTTTTTAAACTTAACCACAATAAAACTGAAGTTCTCCTTGTTGGTACCGTTTCGATGGTGGAGAAGTCTAAAGCTCTCTTCCCCTCTCTTAACCTTGGGGAAACCAATGTCGCCTTCTCTGATACCGTCCGTAATCTTGGTGTTATTTTCGACGAGCAACTCTCGTTTAAACCGCACATCCATCGCATCTGTAAGTCTTCCCTCGGTTTCCTCCGCAACTTCTCACGTGTTCAATCCCATTTTGATTGATGAAGCATTAGGACTGCTATTCATGCCTTCGTCACCTCACGCTTAGACTACTGCAATTCTCTTCGAGTGAATCTCTCTTCTTCGTCACTTTTTCCCCTACAACTAGGTCAAAATTATGTTGCCCGGCTACTCCTTCGCCGCGCCCGGTTCTCTTCTTCAATGCCTCTGTTACAGAAGCTACACTGGTTACCTATTCGCTTCCGTAGCTACTATAAAATTCTTCTCATTACCTACAAGGCCCTAAACCTCGAGGCTACACCTTATCTCTCGTCTGACTTCTCCCGTCGTCAAACTCATCGGGCACTCAGGTCTAACCATGCTCCCATCCTGAACACTCCTCTTTCTGTCCTATGCTCGATGGGTGACCGTTGCTTCTCAGTTTGTGCTCCTAGAATCTGGAATGCTATTCCTGCCGAAGTCCGATCCTCTCCCTCCTTGCTACTTTGAAACGTCTCCTGAAGACTCATCTCTTCAGAATTGCCTTCTCTCCCCTGTAAACCTTTTCAACACTCGTTACACAACCTGTGCTCTGGGAGGGCTAACAGCCCTGAAGGGCGCAATATAAATACCTATTATTACTATTATTGAGGACCCTGGATGAGCTGTCAATGAAGAAGCGTCAGTCGTTTGGGTTACGGGCAATTCCGATTGCCTCAAACAGACCGGTCCCATTGTGACAAAAGCAAAGCTCATCTTGACTTGTAAAAAAAGCTTGAAAAACACTGGTGACGCTTTTTCTGACCTGATATTTGCACAATATCATCTAACAAATCCCACTGTATGAGTCTCGAAGTTAAAAGCTCGGCATTGGACTTTGTGAGACCAAGATCTCTGACGAGATCGTTGAGATCCTTTTGGTTAGGGTAGTATGGATTTTTCTCCTCAGTTGCACCTCTGTAATCTGGATCAATCAATTCATCATCTTCTGAGCTGATTTACTTTCTAAAAACTGCTCCTATCTTTTTTGAGGAGTGGGTACGGGGAAATCAGAACTGTGTAGCACTGGCGGAATAGATGATTGAAGGTCTGGATACATGATAACAGGCCCACTTTTGCCTGCTCGATGTTTGGAAGGGTTCGCCATGCAAAAGAAACAATTGCTTTAGTTCCCTCCAAATTCGTCTGATTGCTAAATTTATAGCTCTCTTTTCTCCTCTGTCCATCCTGTAAAAAACAAAATGAAAATATAAATATAAAAATTCAAGTAATTTTCGCTTAGTGTTATTAAATCCAGTATCCAAATAAACAAAACACATTATATATATATATATATATATATATATATATATATATATATATATATATATATATATATAACCTTTTGTAGAGCTCGCAGGTGAAATGAGGTGCCCAAGGTTTGTCTTGATCTATCTCTGACGGCATGCCGAAATATGCCTTGTAGGCCTCACACATTTGAGCAGATCCCTCTTGTCTTAATAAATTCGCCCGCATACATAGCAACATGCATCTGTTGGATACTTACAACCTCTCGATGCCATGTGTGACAAAGGCTTCTATCAATAACAAGTGACGATGTCTGCGCTGTGACGGCTAGAGTCAAGCTGATCTGTTGATGATGGTGTGTGTATAGAAAGGACAGAGAGGGATCACTGTGTAACACAGGTGAACAGACAGGCGTAGAGGAAAAGGTTGCAGAAATAACTTGAAGGGAAATGAAGAGTTGATAGTTTGGTGGCTAGACACCGATGCGTGGTGTGGTTGGGTGGGTCTCGAGGTCTTCGTGACTGGACGACGGTTGGAAGGTGGTCAGGAAGTCAGGAAAGAGAGCGTGCCTGCTTAGTCGAAAACGCATTATTCATGATGCCTTTAGTTTATGCGAATAACGGTATGGGTTGCGGGTGGTCATGGGCCGCGGGGTATCTCGGTGCCATCACATACCGTCTTAAATGTAGTGCGGTGTATAATGGGTCTCTGGCAAGTTTCCCGAGTTGTTTTGTGAGTCTGGTGTGAGCATATATGTTGAGGGGTGCTAATTTTTTGTTGTTGTGTAGTGTGGACATTATCGTATACAGGGGAGAGCGGCAAGCGTGCTTCAGAGAAGAGTTTTTAATGCGCTGATCTTTCTGCAGCCACGTGTCACTCGCGGCTACGAGTGACAGTGGGGCGTACGTGAGAAGAGGTTGCACGAGTGTTTTGTATAGGTGTAACTGAAGTTTTATGCCGGCAGAGTAGAACCTGCGCAGCGATGTGTTTGTACGTGAGGCTCTAGCTTGTGTTATGTTCTTGTGTATATTGAACTTGAGGGTCTTGTAAAAAGTAACCCCAAGGATTTTTGTATGTTGTGTATATTCGAGACTTGTTGGGTTTAGATGGTTAATGTCTAGTGTGTGTGAGAAGATTTGTAGGTTATGCATGAAGTGATCTCTTGTGCCGTAGAGTGTCATATGTGTCTTCTGAGGATTCGTGGCAATCAGCCATTTATCCTCGTAATCTGTCTTAGCGTCTAGTATTCTTTGTGCGTGGAGCGCGATTTCTTCTGGTCCACGGCTGATGACAAGAATAGTCTCATCATTGGCGTTAGAGACTGTGTATGTGTGACAGCAGTTTTCAAGAGTACATAATGCATAGTGTGGGTGCTAGTACGCTTCCTTAGGGAACGCCTGAGCGTAGTGTGATGGGCTGTGAGAGGAAATTGTTGTATTTTATGTGGCATATCCGTTCAATAAGATAGTGCGAGAGGAGCCATCTGGTGCAGAGAGGTAACTCCGTATTGTTAGCGAGTTTCCAACGAAGTCCCTCGTGCCACACTTTATCAAAGGCCTTCTCCACCTCCTTGCTTATGTAGAGTGTCTTTTGATGTACCTGGCGTTTTTTCTGTATTCTGTCATGAACGATGGTCACAGCCACCTGAGTGAACCGGCCCCTCCTGAACCCATGTTGGTAGGGGGAAAATCAGTCCCTTTCTTCCAAGTATTCCCGTAGGTGGCAGTTGATCATGCATTCGAGTATTTTGCCTAGGTGCTCTAATATAGGAATCGGCCTGTAATTGTTTGAGTGTTTTGGGTCTTTGTTCGTTTTGTCTAGAAGTATGTTGTGAGAGACTGAATATTTTAGGGAAGTGGCCTGAGGGTAGTGAAGCGTTGAATAGGTGTGTAAGTGTGGGGTATATGTTTGCGGGGAGGTTGTGTATTAGTGCCACTGGTAGCCCAGAGGGGCCTGGAGCGCGTTTTGGTGTTGTTTTAATGTAGTGTTTAGTTTCCTCAAAGGTGATGGGAGTGGTCAGTGTAGATGTGTAGACGAGCAGCTCGATTCGTATCAGGGGGCTGGCCTTAGCTCGTGAGCGTGAGCCCGACACCACTCCTGGATTCCTGGAAGTGCTCCCGCAAGTGTGGTTTAAGTAAGTTGTATGTATGTACTGTGTCCTAGTGGCACCTAAATGCGTCGAGGATGACGTTAGTGTCTCTAAATGTTTGGTTGTTTACTTGGAGGGTGATGGGTTTGGGTGGGTCAGTGCCCATCAACCTTTTTACGTGTCGCCAGAAGAAGGAGGGATTAGTGTAACGGGTAACGTCCGCGATGCGGATGAACTCATGCCACCACCGGTTCCTATCTAGCTGCTTGCACTGTAGGATGAGGGCACGTAAGTGATTGATGTTGTGTTGTCGTGGCCCTCTAGTGTAGTGACTATTGTACTGTGTGATTAGTCTCTGAGTGTGTATGGAAAATGTGAATTTTTTTATGCAAGTGTAGGTTTTATGTGGTGAGTATAGGTCGCGTGCTGTGGTTATAGTGTTTATGATTGAGCACCAGTGGTCATCTAACATGTCTGAATTGGTGTGGTCCAGGTCAAGGTTGCGTAGCTTGTTGTCTGTTATGTTTCTCTTGAACTCTTTCCAGTTGATTTTTTGTAGTCGAAGAGAGGCGGTGTGGGTATGAGTATGGAAGATGTGGATGTAAATAAGGCATATCGGTATGTGGTTGGAAGTTAAATTAAAGTCTTCGACTGACCTTCGAACAGGTAGCACGTGTTTCATAGAGCTCTCAGTCTGTTGATCTATTTTTCAGATTTTTCTACAGTTTGTTTGTTTTGTTTTTCTCACCACAATCAGCGAAAGCTAAGTTGCTCTTCTTTTTTTTTATTACTACTTAAGTTCTTTCTTTGTTTGAATAAGTGATGGAGTTTGGGGATGAAAGTGAGCATGAGTGTCGGAATGTATGCATTGGTTGTGGTGTATTAGGTGAGGGGTATACATGTGTTGTATGTGGGCTGCGTGAATGCATTGTAGATTTAGAGGGGATGAGAAGGCAGGATTTAGACAGGATATGTAGGCTGTAGGGGTTAGTTTCTGAGCTCAGGAGGAAACTTAGTGTTAGGCCTAGAGCTGGGAATAGGTTAGGTGGTGAGGTAGGCCAGTTAGATGTTTCAGGTGAAGGTAGAGGGCCGGTGGAGGAGGTAGGATATGATAGTTCTATGGATAGTGAAGTTAGCCCCCTTAGATTAGTTAGAAATAGGCCTAGTGAGGATGGGGAACAGTGGAGAGTGGCTAGGAAACGTGTAGCTAGGGAGGCTTCTCCTTTTCTTTGTGAAAATAGGGTTGCCTCTGTTGTGGTGGTTTGCCAGGACGAGAATAGGTGTGTGAGTCAGAGGGACACAGAACCTATTAGCTTGACTAATAGATTCAGTTATCTAAGAGATGAAGTAACTGGAAGTGATATGACTTATGGGGGTGGTGGTGGAGGTAGAGTGACTGGTAGTTTAAATGAGAATAAGAGTGGGGATGGAGTTAGGTCTGTAGGGGTTAGGAATAGGAGTCTGACTGAAGTGCTTGTAATGGGTGATTCGCGAGTTAGATATTTAGATAGGAAGTTGAATGCAAGTAGATTGAATGGTTTGACGGTGTGTTTGCCGGGTGCTGGAGTGAGAGATCTGTCTGATAGGTATGAGGAGCTGGTGTCTGGCTGTGCGAGGGATGCGGTTGTGATTACACATGTAGGAGTGAATGATGTGAAGAAAGTGGGTGCATGTGAGTTACGTAAGAGGTACAAGAGGTTGATTGAAAAGGTGAAAGAAAGTAGAATGAAAGGTGTTGTGACAGGTGTGCTTCCAATAATGGATGTTGGGGTAGAATGGATGTCTCGTGCGATTGGGCTGAATGATTATGTGAGGAGAATGTGTGAGATGGAAGGTGTCATGTTTGTGGATGTGTGGGATAGGTTTGTTGGAATGAAAGAAATGTATGCGATGGATGGACTGCATTTGAGAAGGAGGGGGGTAGATGTGTTGTGGGAGGAGTATGATCGTGTTATTAGGTCTTTACGGGCGGGAAACTAGATACTAATAGTGGTCAGGGAATTATGAGAGGACATTATAGTACTGAAAGTAGAATGGACTTGGCAGATAACAGAAATAGGTTCCAAGGCGATAGAGGTGAGGTCATTCAAGTTTCAAGGGGTGCTTCAGGAAAAGGGGGATTAAATTGTTTCTATACAAATGCTCGTAGTTTTAGAAACAAGAAGGATGAGCTATTTAGTTATATTAGCAATGAGGATATAGATATATTATGCGTTACTGAATCATGGGTTAATGAAATAGAATTTAGTGACACTATAAGTGAATTTGATTTACAGGGCTATAATATGTACATTAGTCAAAGGACAGGTAGGATTGGTGGAGGAATAATTATCTACATAAAAAAACAACATTGTTTCAAGTTTAAATACTTCAATAAAGCAGGATGGAGTTGAGTCACTTTGGATAGATATTAGGTTCAGTAAAAATAGAATGGTGAATTTGGGAGCTTTTTACAGGCCACCTGGGCAGACTGATGATATGGATGAACTAATGATAAGGGAAATAAGTAAGGGATGTGAAACAGATGCAGTTATTATTGGGGACTTCAACTTAAACTCTGTGGATTGGGAAAATATGATAGATAGGGATAGAACAAGTGGCAGGTTCATAGAATGCTTTGAGGATAATTTTTTGAATCAATTTGTTAATGAGCCAACGAGGGGGGGCAATATATTAGATTTAGTACTTTCTAACAGTGATCATTTAGTTCAAGAATTGACTGTTGGGGAAGCATTGGGAAATAGTGACCATCAGATAGTTAGTTTGCACTTGGGAATTGAGAAGGGTAAAATAACCAAGAATGCTGAAAAAGTTCCAAATTTTCATAAGGTAGATTATGTAAAACTTCGAAGCTTTCAAAATTTGGTAGACTGGGATGTAGAATTCAGAGGTAAAAATTATTATGGGATGTGGGATACTTTCAAGCATATAATAAATGTAGTCCAAGAACAATGTATCCCAATGAAGGCCATTAGGAACAAAAGTAGGAAACCATTATGGTGGAATCAGGAGATAGCTAGAAAAATTTCAGAGAAGAAAAGGGCATACAAAAAATTACAGGTACAAAATAATATTCAAAATTTAAGTGATTATAGAATGGCTAGGAATGATTATAAAGAAGAACAAAAGGGTGTCAGAAATTAAATTAGCTCAGGATAGCAACAAAGATCCTAGAAAGTTCTTTAGTTACTATAAAATTAATAACAAGTCTGGCAGAGTTAAAATAGGACCTATCAAATATGAAGGGGTTGTGAGAGAAACTGATGAGGAAATAGTTGAGGCACTAAATGGTCATTTTGCATCAGTATTTACAAAGGAGAAACTAAATAGTCTTATGTATAGTACTCATGGGTCAGGAAAAGAGGTGTTTACTAACATTAGTGTGGATCGGAGGATGATAAAAGGACTAATAGGTGAGTTAGATACTACCAAGGCCTCCGGCCCTGATAATATTCATTCTAGGATACTTAAAGAAGGTGTAGAAAGTATCTCAATAGCTCTGGAGAAGTTATATACTAGGTCACTGGAATATAGAGAAATACCCGATGATTGGAAGAGAGCGAATGTAGTCCCCATTTTCAAGAAGGGTAGTAAAGAGGATCCAAATAACTTTAGACCGGTTAGCCTAACTTCTGTAGTGTGTAAAATTCTTGAGAAAATAGTTAAAAAAGGCATTTTCCAACATCTAGAGAGGGAGGGGTTAATCAGCGATGCTCAGCATGGGTTTAGATCAGGTAGATCATGTTTGACTAACTTACTAGACTTTCTGGAGTTTGTATGTAACAGATCAAGTAGATAAGGGAGAGAATGTAGATATAATTTACTTAGATTTTAGTAAAGCATTTGATAAGGTACCACATAGGAGACTAGTTCATAAATTAAAAATGATTGGGATATGGGGGGGTGTTTCAAATTGGATAGCTGAGTGGCTGACAGACAGGAAGCAAAGGGTAGTGCTAAATGGTGTAAAGTTCAGAATGGAGGGATGTTATCAGTGGGGTTCCTCAGGGATCAGTTCTCGGTCCATTATTATTTTTCATCTATATAAACGATCTTGGGGAGGCAGTTAATAATAAAGTGTCAATTTTTGCGGATGATACCAAATTAGCAGCTGTAGTTAAAGATATTGATGATAATTTTAAAGTGCAGGGGGATTTAAATAAATTGTTATCCTGGGCACATAAGTGGCAAATGACTTTCAACCTTGATAAGTGCAAAGTTATTAACATGGGAAAAGATAATAGAGAATTTAACTATGAAATGGATGGGCATTGGCTGAGCTCAGTAGAGGATGAGAAAGATCTAGGAGTAGTAATAGATAAGTCATTAAGGTTTTCTAAGCAGTGTATTGAAGCAAGAAATAGGGCAAATAGAGTGCTGGGTTTTATTAAGAGAAATGTCAGTTGCAAAAGTAAGGAGTTTATTCTTAAACTCTATAACTCCTATGTTAGGCCACATCTAGAGTACTGTATACAGGCATGGTCCCCACATTTTAGACACGATATTAACCTTCTCGAGTCAGTGCAACGGAGGGCAACAAAGATTATTCCTTCCCTGAGGCACCTTGAATATATAGATACACTGAGGGTATTAAATATGTTCTCGTTTGAAAGGAGGTGTGTGAGAGGGGATATGATTGAGCTCTTTAAAATTTTTTCCGGGATAGATACATTGGATGTTAGCAAGTTTTTTGAGTTAGATGATGGAAATCGGACTAGAGGTCACCACTTGAAAATTAAAAAGCAAGGGTGTAGGTTGGATTTAAGAAAATATTTTTTCACCAATAGAGTGGTAGACTTCTGGAACAAATTGCCGCAGAGGGTAGTAGGTAGTCCAAATCTAAATGTATTTAAGAGTAGGTTGGATGAGTTTATGGGAAGGGAAGGTTGTGATGGTTCCTAAGTTTTGTATATATTAATATTGTTTGTATATATCTATAGCTGCATGATTTAGTTCTTGACAAGCCTTGATTGGTGATACCCTTGTTTCTGGATGCAATCCTCTGGATGTAGTTTTCCTGGGAGTTTGGGTGCCTTGAAAAAGAGGCCGCTTGACTCGGATGACCTATTATGAGCCCTTGTGGCTTTTGTCATCCGTTATATTATATTATGGGGGACTTTGATTTTGTCTTCCCCTGGTGATGGTGCTTTTTGTGGGTGGGTTTTGACGGAGGCGGATGACCTTTGATAGGCCCTTGTGGCTTTTGTCATCCGTGTAATTATGTTATGTTATGTTAGATGTGTGTGTAGAAGCGTGTAGCGTGGTCGTTGTGGCAGACCACGTGCGGAGACGTGGTACCTCCACGAGTACCGAAGAATGTGGGGAAGGCCGAGTCGATGTGCTCAAATTGATATCGTCGCAAGACACCAGCCAGGTACCTTCCTGTATCATTCGTAGTGTTTAAAAGGAGTGTTATATGATAGGCGTTAAGGTCCTCTGCAAAGAAGATAGGAAGGTTGAGGTTTGATAGAGCCCGGAGTGGGACTTCTATGTTTAATTGTAGGCGTTGTACTCTGTAGTGTGTGGCCACTAGGATGGGACCGGAGCTTGTCTGTACCTTGCAGGCTAGAAAAGAGTTATGTTGTGTTTGTATGAGGGAGTGGTGTATAGAGCGCTTTAATAGGATCGCTGACCCTAGGTGCAGTGCCTGTGGAGATAGATAAGTATGGTAACCTACAATGCGGAATTTGTTGTTGGGTAGATGTAGGCTGGTCGAGTCCAAGAGTATTATGTCAGGTCTTTGTGTGTTTAGGACCCAGTTGGCAACAGGATGGCGCATACCGTGCCAACTACGTACATTTAATTGTGTAACGTTGAGGCTACCTATTCTCATAAGCGGAGTGCGCGTGATGCTGATTTAGCCGGGACCGTTCCCCTCTCCTTGGTTATTGCCCAGAAGGCGTGGGGAGCCAGTAACTTTACGCGTGTTGGCTGTGGTTTGGAGAGGTTTTCCGTAGTGTTATTGGGTGGGCAAGCCGTGGTAAAGGGGGGAGTGTGTTCTGTGGAGGAAGGTTTAGAGATAGCGGTCGCGGAAGCAGGGTTGGAAAGAGTAGAGTCTAGGTGGGGGTTGTTAGGAGCAGAGGTGGATGGATTAGAGCTAGGAGATGGGGGCTAGAGATAGTAGGAGAGGTCCAGATTATGAGAGGGAGGTATCGAGAGAGAGAGGAGGTTAGGACTAAAAGGAGGGGTGGAAGGGGGAGAAGAAGGCACAGCAGGAGGGGGGGGGGTCGGCTTTACGCGTGGTTGTGTGTGGGGAGGGGTTCGTGGTAGGATTTTTTTTGTTTAATACAGGGTGTTGTGGAGGATGTGGTGGGCTTGGGGGAGGTGGAGGTTGTGGTGTCAGTGTGAGTCGGGTTGGAAGCAGTGAGGGAGGGGGAGTCAATGGGGGGAGTGAAGGTTGCCGAATGGAAAGTGCTGGTGGTAGGAAGGAGTTTCGGTATAGAGGAGGGAGGAGTGAGAGCTGTAGAAGGAGTAGAGAAGGCAGTTGGAAGAGAGATGGGAGCAGTGGGCAGAGGGGTAGGTAAGGAGGGGGCACTGGCGAGAGGTGCAGGAACAGAAGGGCGGTAGGGGGCGGGAGCGTGGTCAGGGTAGGTCCAGGGGGAAAGGTGTTCGTGCCCACCGTAGTGGGGAGGAGTGCGGGTCTCCTATGTGTATGCTCGTCGATTAGAGCGAACACCTTCTCGGGAAGGTGATTTGTTCTAGACCGTGCGAGGCGAACAGTGTATTGAGTATGTTTGCGTATAGTCGGGCGTCACCCCTCGACATCTCGTTTGCCACCGTTGAGAGCAAGGCGGCCAGGTGTAGCTTTGGGTGTGTGGTGTTGGGTGGGGTGGGTGTGTGGCGTGGGGTGAGGATGGGTTTCGGAAGTAGTGGGGCTCTTTGGGTGTATGGTGCTAGGGTGGGGGCGGGTGTCGGAATATGTGGGTGAGTTTGGGTTGCTGCTGGTGTTGGGTGTGTCTGGGGCGGGACAGGGAGAGATGCGGACGCCGTTGCGCGAGCAGCAGCAGCGAATGTTCTTGTGAGGAGAGGGGTGGTGGTGTCTAAGTGTGTGGTTGTGTAGTTGGGTTAAGGACGCCGTATAGCCGCTACGGTGTCAGGGCGGGCTTTACTTAGTTAAGGGCATTTTGGATTGACGGCGACATGGTCTCCGCCATAGTTGGAGCAGAGGGGTGTGGTGGTTGTGCAGGTGGTGTAGTGGTCGCCCACGACACTGCACTTAGAGCAGACCAGGTCTGCTTGGCAGTTTCGTGTTGTGTGTCTGGTTTTGTAACACCGGTGGCATTGTGTTGGTCTTATGTTGAGTTATGGCTCGATGTTGTGTGGGTATGTTAGGGTGCCGCAGACCTGGATTCCTTGGTCTAACAGCAGTGATTTGTTGTGTTCGTCGGAAGTGTAATCACTGCCCATTGTGTCGTGTGGTTGAAGTATATGTCTGTGATGACCTCCTCCACATACTTCTGCCTGAGGTGTGTGCAGAGGTCATCAGTGAAGAAGGCCAACCATAGGGGGTTGGTCTTCGTCATTAGTATTTGGTGTCTGTTGTACTACACCGTCAGCTAATTTTGTATGTAGGTCTAATGCGGCGAGTGTGTCAGATGCGTGTTGTTGGAATTTTACTGCGTCCTCCTGTGAACGGAAGACGAGTTTGTGGCCTATATGTGTCTTTATTATGTTCGTGATGTGGGTGTCGTGTGTAGCGGCTAAGTTTAGAATTGTATGTTAATCGTTCGTGGTGGGACTTTTGTCTTTTGAGTGTAGGAGTGTGAAGTATAAAGTACTGTCTGCCATTTTTGCTTTACCTTATTATTTTTTTTCTTTGTATGTGGGTCCCCCCGCCCCGACGATAACGAACATATGAAAATGACTCGGATGTTGTGATGAATGATGAGTGAGTATGGACTTGGTTGGGCTCCTCAGAGGGTGTAAAAACATGGCGGACTGAATGATGACTGATGCCAGAATCAACTGACTCCAGTTGGGGTGCCGCCCTTTCTATTGGGTTTTGGGTATTTATCAGTTACATCCGACATTTCACAGAGACGGTAGAGTCTCCCTCTGTAGTCTTGGAGGGTGCCGCAGGGTAGGGTGTTAATCCTCCCCGCGTTGGTAACTGAGTCCCAATCCAGGTTTGCTCTTGCCTTTGGGTTCCGCAGGAGGCTAAGCTTCAGACCTCTTTTCCCCAAAGTTTGTAATTATGCCCTTTCTAAGTAGAACGGCATAGTTGCAACGGAGTTCTATGTTTAGAGTCAAATTCACAGAGCCAAGTTACGGTGGGGCAGGGATGGGGAGGGTTTAGCACGTCATACGACTATGACGTGCCAGGGAAATAAAGGAATTTTTATTCAGAGGGTGGGGGAGCAGGTGGGGGCTTGGTGAATCCCCTAGATGGCTGTCTGTAGTGAAAACCGTCCACGGTATGTCTTGCAGAGAGATTAGTAGGCTTTCTTGAGTTGTCTTCCATCGACTTTTCCTCCTTAACCGGCTGTGACTTCTCGTTGAGCGTAAATTTCTTCAAGATTCTTCCAAGTGATATTTCTTTGGATGATAATGATGATTGTGAATAGAAAGGACAGAGAGAGATTGCTGTGTAACACAAGTGAACAGGCAGACGTAGAGGAAAATGTTGTGGAAAACATAAGAGGGGATTGGAAGAGTTGATAGGTCAGTGGCTAGACACCGATGCGAGGTGTGGTAGGTTGGTCTCGAGGTGTTCGTGACTGGGCGAAGTTTGGAGGTTGGTCAGGAAGGAGAGCGTGTCTGATTAGTCGGAAACGCATTATTCATGATGACTTTAGTTTATGCGAAGAACAGTATGGGTTGTGGGTGGTCATGGGCCGCGGAGTATCGCGGTGCCATTGCATACCGCCTTACATGTAGTGCGGTGTATAATGGGTCTCAGACGAGTTTCATGAGTTGTTTTGTGAGTCTGGTGTGATCATATGTGTTGAGGGGTGCTAATTTGTTGTTCTCGTGTAGTGTGGACATTCTCGTGTGCAGGGGAGAGCGGCAAGCGTGCTTCAAATCAGAGTTCTGATTGCGCTGATCCTTCTGCTGCCACGTGTCACTTGCGGCTACGAGTGACAGTGAGGCGTACGTGAGAATAGGTCGCACGAGTGTTTTGTATAGATGTAACGTAGTTTATTGCCCGCAGGGTAGAACCTGCGCAGCGATGTGTTTGGATGTGAGGCACTTGCTTGTATTATGTTCTGGTGTATATTGAACCTGAGGGTCTTGTCAAAAGTAACCCCAAGGATTTTTGTATGTTATGTGAATTAGAGCCTTCTTGGGTTTAGATGGTTCATATCTGATGTGTGTGAGAAGATTTGTAGGTTATGCATGAAGTAATCTCTTGCGCCGTAGAGTGTCATATGTGTCTTCTGAGGATTCGTGGCAATCAGCCATTTATCCTCGTAATCTGTCTTAGCGTCTAGTATTCTTTGTGCGTGGAGCGCGATTTCTTCTGGTCCACGGCCGCTGACGAGAATGGTCTCGTCATCGACGTAAGACACTGTATGTGTGGCAGCAGTTTTCGGGTGGGCGTAGGGTGTCATTTGTGTACATGATGTATAGTGTGGGTGCATTACGCTTCCTTGAGTAACACCTGAGCGTGGTGTGAAGGGTTGTGAGAGGAAATTGTTGTATATTATGTGGCATCTCTGTTCAGTGAGGTAGTGCGAGAGGAGCCTTCTGGTGTAGAGAGGTAACTCCGTATAGCTGGCGAGTTTCCAACGGACTCCCTCGTGCCACAGTTTACCAAAGGCTTTCTCCACGTCCCTACTGACGGAGAGTGTCTTTTGATGTACCTGTCGTTTTTTCTGTATTCTGTCATGAACGATGGTCACGGCCACCTGAGTGGACTGGCCTCTCCTGAACCCATATTGGTAGGGGAAAAATCAGTGCCTTTCTTCCACGTACTCTCGTAGGCGGCAGTTGATCATGCGTTCGAGTATTTTGCCTAGGTGCCCTAGTAGAGCTATAGGCCTGTAATTGTTTGGGTGTTTGGGGTTTCTGTTCGTTTCGTCTAGAAGTATGTTGTGAGAGACTTAGAATATTTTAGGGAAGTGGCCTGAGGCTAGTGAAGCGTTGAATAGGTGTGTAAGTGTGGGGTATATGTTTGCGGGGAGGTTGTGTATTAGTGCGGCTGGTAGCCCAGAGGGGCAGGGAGTGCGTTTTGGTGTTGTTTTAATGTAGTGTTTTGTTTCCTCAACGGTGATGGGAGTGGTCAGTGTAGATGTGTAGACGAGCAGCTCGATTCGTATCAGGGGGCGGGCCTTAGCTCGTGAACGTGAGCCCGACACCACTCCTGGAATTCCTGGAAGTGCTCCCGCAAGTGTGGTTTAAGTAAGTTGTATGTATGTACTGTGTCCCAGTGGCACCTAAATGCGTCGAGGATGACGTTAGTGTCTGTAAATGTTTGGTTGTTTACTTGGAGGGTGATGGGTTTGGGTGGGTCAGTGCCCATCAACCTTTTAACGTGTCGCCAGAAGAAGGAAGGGTTAGTGCAACGGGTGTCGTCCACGATGCGGATGAACTCATGCCACCACCGGTTCCTATCTAGCTGCCTGCACTGTAGGATGAGGGCACGTAAGTGATTGATGTTGTGTTGTCGTGGCCCTCTAGTGTAGTGACTATTGTACTGCGTGATCAGTCTCTGAGTGTGTATGGAAAATGTGAATATTTGTATGCAAGTGTAGGTTTTATGTGGTGAGTGTAGGTCGCGTGCTGTGGTTATAGTGTTTATGATTGAGCACCAGTGGTCATCTAACATGTCTGGATTGGTGTGGTCTAGGTAGAGGTTTTGTAGCGTGTTGTCTGTTATGTTTCTCTTGAACTCTTTCCAGTTCGTGTTTTTTTAGTCGAAGAGAGGTGCTGTGGGTATGAGTATGGGAGATGTGGAAGTGATAAGGCATATCGGTATGTGGTCGGGAAGTACGTGGTGACCCGGTGAGATTTGTGTGTAGAAGCGTGTAGCGTGGTCGTTGTGACAGACCACGTCCGGAGACGTGGTACCTCCACGAGTACCGAAGAATGTGGGGAAGGCCGGATCGATGTGTTCGAATTGATATCGTCGCAAGACACCAGCCAGGTACCTTCCTGTATCATTCGTAGTGTTTGGAAGGAGTGTTATGTGATAGGCGTTGAGGTCCCCCGCAAAGAAGATAGGAAGGCTGTGGTTTGATAGAGCCCGGAGTGGGACTTCTATGTTTAATTGTAGGCGTTGTGCTCTGTAGTGTGTGGCCACTAGGATGGGGCCGGAGCTTGTCTGTACCTTGCAGGCTAGAAAAGAGTCATTTTGTGTTTGGATGAGGGAGTGGTGTATAGAGCGCTTTACTAGGATCTCTGATCCTAGGTGCGGCGCCTGTGGAGATAGTAGGTACGTGTGGTGACCTAGAAAGCGAAGTCTGTTGTTAGGAAGATGTAGGCTGTTCGAGTTCAAGAATATGTATTATGTCAGGTCTTTGTGTGTTTAGGACCCAGTTGGCAACAGTATGGCGAATACCGTGTGAATTGCGTACATTTAATTGTGTCACGTTGAGGCGACCTATTGTCGTGGGCAGAGTAAGCGTGAGGCTGATTTAGCTGGACCCGTTTCCCTCTCCTGGGTTATTACTCAGGAAGCGTGGGAAGCCAGTACCTTTACGCGTGTCGGCTGTGGTCTCGAGAGGTTGTCAGTGGTGTTATTGAGGGGGCAAGGCGTACTTGAGGTTAGGGTGTGTTCTCTGGAGGGAGGTTTAGAGATAGTGGTCGTGAAAGCAGGGTTGGAGAGAGTAGAGTCTAGTTCAGGGTTGTTAGGAGCAGAGGTTGAGGGAGTAGAGCTAGGAGATGAGAGGTTAGAGATAGTAGGGTAGGTGCAGATTATGACAGGGAGGTGTCGAAAGAGAGAGGAGGTTGGGACGGAGAAAGAGAGGTGGAAGGGGGATCGGCTTTACGCGTGGTTGTGTGTGGGGTGGGGGTGGGGGTCGTGGATGGTGTGGTTGTCTTGGGGAAGGTGGAGGTTGTGGTGTCAGTGAGAGTGGGGTTGGAGGCTGTGAGAGGGGGGTTGGGGACGGTGAGAGGGGAATTTGGTGGCAATAGGGGGAGGAGTGGAGGTTGCCGACGGGGGAGTTCTGGAGGTAGGAGGGAGTTTAGGTAAATAGGTGGAAGGAGTGGGAGCTGTGAAGGAAGCAGCAGAGGCAGTTGGGAGAGAGATGAGAGCAGTGGGCAGAGGGGTAGGTAAAGAAGGTGCAGGGACAGAAGGGTGGGAGGAGGCAGGAGCGTGGTCAGGGTGGGGGGCAGTGGGTCCAGGGGAGAGGTGTACGTGCCCACCGGGGCTGGAAGGAGTCGGGTCTCCTGTTTGTGTGCTCGTCGATTAGAGCGAACACCTCCTCGGGGAAGGTGATCTGCTCTAGACCGTGCGAGGCGAACAGTGTATTGAGAATGTTTGCGTATAGTCGGGCGTCTCCCCTTGTCATCTCGTTTGCCACCGTTGAGAGCAAGGCGGCCAGGTGTAGTTTTTTGTTGTGTGGTCTCATTAGGTGTGTGGTGTGGAGTAGGGGTGTGTGTGTGGTGTGGGGTGGGGGTGGGTGTCGGTAGTAGTAGGTAGGGTCTCTGGGTGTAAGGTGCTAGGTTGAGGGAGAGTGTCGGATTTTGTGGGTGAGTTTGGTTTGCTGCTGCGGTTGGATGAGTCTGGAGTGGGACAGGGAGAGTTGCGAACACTGTTGCGCCAGCAGCGGTGGCGAATGTTTTGTGAGTGGAGAAGGGGCGGGGGCGGGGGCGGAGTGTGTGGTTGTGTTGAGGGATTGAGGACGTCGTATGTTGATTAGACATTCTTTGTATTTATAGAGTCATCCACGTTGCCAGAATGTTCCAGAAATTCTTCAAACATATAAAATTTCTCGAAAGTTCTAGAAAGCTCGACAGTTTATTTTTCACTAAACTAGTGCTAAATCTATGAGGAATGCTGTCCACGGTCGCAAAAAAAAACAACAAAATATAAGGAAAATAATAGCCTTGAAACTTTTGATATATTTTTACTATTTGCATCAAAATAATGTTATTTACCATAAATGGGCTAATTTAAAAATTCAATTTCCAAGCCACAAAAGAAAAGTTTGGGGAGTAAAATAGACTTTTTTCATTTAATAGAGCCCCAAATAATTGGGTAATAACACTTTTAACCCAAGGACAAGATAAAAGTGAAATTATGTTACATAGTGTTATAGATAGCAGTTCAAAATAAATAAATCTCAGATGTCATTTTCGAAACCACCATGGCTAAAATAACATACAGACATTCAATGAGAAAAAAGACACCCACAGTTTTATGAACAAAATGCTTTTATTCAAATACTTGACCATTATTCTGACTAGTTTTGATATTTTAAGAGTTTAATAGTGTAATTTTTAAACATGTGATGGTAATATAAATTATAAAAAACACATTTCCATTCTTTAAGAGAGACTTCTACCAGTGTTTTAAAAGTAAAAAAATAATGGGGACCAAAGTGGCATCAAACTACTACATTGACTGTTTCACTGCCTTGACGCGAACCCAATAGAATATGTGTGAGGAATACTAGAGTAGGACAAAAAGTTCACAAAGAGTAACGCGTTCAATATTGAAGAATGACATGTGCCAAACATGGTCGAAGGCACCACAAACTGTAATCTCAGAACTCATTAATTTGATGCCTAGGCAAGTTTCAGCTCAAAATGCCACTAAATGAAGTCCACAAGGTACTACTAATAATGTCTCTTCATTGTTCAAAATATATTTCATTATTTAAAATTACCAATAAAGGTATTTTATTATTTAACTTGGTGTTTATTTACTTCTAGCATGTATCTATCTATCTTTATATATATATATATATATATATATATATATATATATATATATATATATATAATTTTAAACTTGCGGATTTTAATGGTTTCAACTGCAAGTTTAGAAAGATCAAGTGGGATCCAACGTTAGGAAATGTTAATCAGTGCTGGTCCTTTTTCACCGAGCATTTTAGAGAATTAGAGGAACAATTCATTCAGCGAAAAAACAAACGAAACGCCTTAAGTAAACCAATATGGTTTTAATCATGATGTCGAAGTCAAATTTAAGGATATGAACTATGTATACACGAGTCACAAGCGTAATCCATCCGAAGAAAATAATCAAATTTACGTAGCCCGACGAAACACTAAAAGAAAATATGAAATTCAACTTCCCAAAGAAATTGAACATAACCCCAAGAAGTTTTTTGATTATGTATCCAATAGAAGCCCAATAATGGAAACGATAGGACCTATCAAAAATGACAATAACGAATTAGTTTCGGATCCAGAAAAGGTGGCCAATATATTAAATAACCTTTTTGCATCGGTATTTATAACGAAGACGAACATAATATGCCAGAAATAGATTTTTATATCAGTAAGTTAAAATTCAGTAAATCTCCGGGTCCTGATTTAATCTATCCGGCGAATTTAAAAGAAATTCGAAACGTGTTAGTGGGACCGCTAACGAAATTTTTTACCAAATGTTAGGAAGAAGGTGTCGTGCCATTAGATTTTAGGCTATAATTCCTATTTCTGAGAAGGAAAAAGAGAACTTCCGACTAATTATCGACCCATAAGTTTAACATTCATCGTAGGTAAATTAATAGAATCCGTCATTCGCGATAGGGTGATCGATCATTTGAAGGTGCATAATCTCATAAATTTTAGTCAACAGTGCTTTAGACAGAAACGTTCATGTTTAAATATTTTTTTTAAATTTTTATGACAGCATGATTAAAAGCTATGAGTAAAGTAGATCTCTGGACATAGTTTACTTAGGCTTTGTTAAGGCATTCAACACCGTTCCTCATAGGCGATTACTAACTAAACCTTTTGCTCATGGAATTAGGGGAGACCTCCTACAATGGATGGAATCGTGGCTAAATAATCGTAAGCAGAGAGTAGTTTTAAAGGGTAAAATTTCGGGGTGAAAAAAATGTAACTAGTGGCGTGCCCCAGGGGTCTGTGTTGGGACCATTGCTGTTCCTTATTTATGTACACGATATGGACACTGGCCTACTTGGTAGATTATCCAAATTTGCGGACGACAAAAAAATTGTGAGTAAGATTTTAAATGAGAACGATAGCAAATTAGTTCAGCAGGATCTAGATAAAATCTTCGAATGGTCTAATAAATGGAACATGAAATTCAATTTTGCACGTAAGTCGAAATAACCCAAGTTTAAACTATGAAATAGGTAGTAAAAATCTCATTTCCGTGGACGAAGAAAAAGATTTAGGGTACGGGTTTCAAAGGATCTTAAGTTTAACAAACAGTGTGATGAAGTGTGTAAGAAAGGGAATCGAATGTTTAAATTTATTGCGAGTTTTCACTACAAACACCAGGATATAATCATACCTCTATATAAAAGTTTAGTAAGGCCACATATAGAATAGGCGATACAATTGTGGTCACTTAATACACATGTAAACATCAATAAAATGGAAAGAATTCAACGACGAGCAACTACAGTAGCGGCCATAATATAAGGATTAGTAAGAACAAGTGTATTTAAATATTTATTATAGAAGTTTAACAAAACGTTGAGATTAAATATCATAAAAAATATTTAGATATATCTATTATCTATCTTTCGTAAAAATTCCAATTGAATGGAATAAATATTTCGTAAGTTATCATGAAATAAACAAACTATCTTTTAAATTGCAGCGGCCAAAAGTTAAGGGTTAGTTAGAAAAACAATATAAAATGGAACAAGAACAAAAAAGAAACCCTACTATGAATATTTTGTGAACATCCTTTTACAGATATACATATTTACCATATACGAGGGGTGTTCAATAGGTTTTGCAATTCGGATATAAGGAAACGAGATATGAGCAAAAGTGTTTTATTATTTTGCAATATAACTACCCTCGACTTCAATGAACTCGCGCCACTTGACCCTGAGGCTTCGAATTCCCAACAACCCGAAATCTCCTGACTGCTGTTCAATCCACTCCTGGACAGCGAGCTGGACATCTTCATCGTCCCTAAACTAGCGTCCACGCAGTGCAGCCTTGAGCTGGCGGAATAAAAAGTAGTCGCTAGGGGCCAGATCTGGACTGTAAGGGAGATGGTTGAGCTCCTCGAATCCGCACACGCGCAGGGCAGCTTGTGAAACTCTGGCCTTGTGAATTATGACGACGTTGAAGTCGATCATGGCCAAATTGTCGCGGATGATGTTGATAACACTTCCATGTGATATTCCAAGTTTTTGCTCGATTTCTTCGACCTTCACCCGTCGACTTTTGAGGATCATCCTCTCCACACGGGCCACATTGTCCTCGTTGGTCACGTCTGACGGGTGTCCTGGACGGGGGTTATCTTCAAGAGACTCACGACCATGGCGGAACTCCCTATTCCAGCGAACAATGGTTGCACAGGAAGGGTCGGTGTACACTGCAACCATGCGTTCATGGATCTCTTTTGCATTCTTGCCTTCCTTGGTCAAAAATTTGATCACTTCTCCATTGTTGAAAAATTTGTGACTGACGATCTGTGATCAGCTACTGCTTCTTTAATAGACGAGGCAGGAGCGTGCAGATGCAGGTCCTGACTTGTCATAACTTGTCCTAAAACCCCCACAAACAGCCACCCCCCCTTCCTCTATTTTTCCCTACCGATTCGCAAAACTTATTGACCGCCCCTCGTATTTGTTATTTTCTTTTATATAGAAGTTAGGCAGCAAATTATCCGCCGCACTTTGTATAGAGTAACGACTTAATTGAGCGGAGTCATATAAGTCTGATGAAGGTTCTGAAGGGCTACCAAGTCCTCAAACGTCCTCGAAAATACGACACGTTTGCAATCAATCGCCTAAACATGTTCACATCAAAACAGCGGATTTTTTAGTCAAGGATCCCAATGTGGTCAGAGCAGGATGATCATCAGGAGAACTTAAAAGGAAGCAAGTCTCTTTTTGCACCTAAATTTCCTCTTTTTTTCTTTTTGATAATTACAGTACTAAAAGTGGACTCGTTAGGAATGCCGGCCCTCGGCTTTTTCCTGGAGAAGAAACCTGACATCTACAGCACAAACCCAGCTCAAACAACTTTTCAATTAAAGACATAGCCAGCACCGAAAGCCAACTTCGAACACTGGGTTCCCTTTACGTTAGATTTACAGACCACACTTTGAAATCGGACACAAGCTCTTTTCCATAATTACTATACCTATAAACACCCACAAACCACGCATGCCCAAACCCCTCCCACCAGAACTAACCCATATAGTACCCATGTTTTCATTCTTATCTCCTTTTTATACAGCGAAGACGCACAAAAAAGGTCAGTCTAAAAAATAAACACATACTTCCCATTCACTCTCGGTTAAAACGCCTGCATCTTCACAATTTCACATTCTTCAATTGTTCCTTTTATTCCCGATCTTAAAAACAGTATTTATGTGCAATTTTCTACTTAAAAGTCCATGAGAACAGAGTCCCTTATACTCAATTTAAATACTGCCGCCTTTGCTGCTTCATATTCCCCATATGAAGCAGCAACACCACCGGTCACTGTCTGTCCCCAGTGGGCGCATGAGTGTTCATGTTTAAGGGCTCAGGTATCCCTGCTTTAGCTAAGGCGGATGAGTAGTTCTACTACCAACGGAATCATTGAAGTGGATTTACTGAATTATAGCAATAGTTGTGTGTCCAACATTCCTGAATTCAGCCACTTCTCTTCTGTTGAGTGACACAGCCCTGCATCTCTTGTTTTTCCTTACTTCCCTAAAATTTATTCTATCTTAATTCATTGTATCGAAATATGACATGACAGAACTACATTTAGTCATGGCCTCCAGTCCCCAGCAGGCCTTCAGTGGTTGGGGGGTGCGAAAAATCTCTGGGTTGATGGTTAGTAGTTGTTTTTGTTGTTTAGTTTGTTGTTGTTGTTGTTGTTACTTTCTAAGATTCTCTGTCTATCAGTTTTGTCAGGCATTATTTTTATTTTGTCTGGCAACATTGAATCTAACCCTGGCCCTACCCGTCGAAAATTCTGTAATTTATTCTACTGCAACATCCTTAGTCTCTATGGTAACTTGAGAGAGCTTTCTGTTGCCCCAACTAAATAGGATATTATTTGCTGCTCTGAGACTCTTGTATCAAATAGGATACCTACCTCAGAACTCCTTTTGCTCAATTTTAATAAGCCTTGCAATTTCTGAAGAACTCCTTACCTCGAGCGCAAGGCTTGTGTGTATAATTTAGGGTGATGACTTTTTTACAACCTCATATCCCTGTCATAATTTGATGAGCTTTAATTAAAGATTAAATAAAATCTTACTTTTAAGGTGATTTGATAAAAAAACCTCACGCACAAAATTATTTAAAAAATTTTATTTGTCAGCTTTTTGTCCAGTTTTTGAAGTCACTGGCAGCATATACAAGATTGAACACAATCTTATGAGTCACATATATATAACATTATATAGGGTCATCAAACACACAAGCAGGTAAATTAGTTACAATAATGTCATTGGACAGGATGAATCTCAGGAATAGGTTGTCCTTGTTTCGGAAGGACCCGTGCAAGTCCTGCATAACTTTGACCGCACGCTCGCAGCACTGGTTGCTTCGCGCAATATTGATTGGAGATTCATCTGTTTTCCAGTGAGTTTTCAAGAATTTGAGACCTGTTTGGTATTCATTAAGAGCTGCAGATAGTTCATAGAAATCTTCAGCGCGGAACAAGTGGGTGCTGAGCCAATGGTCAGCCCATGAGTAAGAAATGAATGAACAGATTTTACGCAGCCTGCTCCGGGTGTCAGGCATCAGAATGAACGCACGAGAGTTCCAACGTGCATTGCTGATGTTTGAGATCTTTTGAAACTTTACAAAGGGAACCTCATTCATCTCAGTGAAGTGACGAAAGACACGCGTGAGGTGATAGAGAAACTTCATGTCGCCGTTAAAACTGAACTAGTAACTACCCGCTTTAAACATCTCGCTTATATACCGCACGCGAAATGGCTGAAGAAAATTCTGAAACTCTACAGAAATCGCCCAAGCGATGACATGATGATTTTCTGGGAAATTCTATACAATTCTATGGTACATAAATTATTGCACAAGTCTGTTTGATGACTTATATATTTAATATAAATATTTTAAACACATAAAATGCTAAAATGGCCTATATTAAATTTCAAAGTGGTTTGTGCGTGACCTTCTTTTAATATTTCAATGGAATAAAAGTAATTTTTGTCATCAATAGGCAAAAGTTCATTCATTCGTGCTTCAGGAAATAATTTTTGATAAAAAAGTCAAAAAGTCATCACTCTAATGTCTATACTCGAGCGGGATTTAATGCTTCACGTTTTAGTAAGTATGAATGTGGATGTCATGAGATCCTGATTATCATCATCATCATCACTAACTATAATTTAAGAATAATAATATTGGAATAATAATTTCATTTTAGTTTGGTTATGACTTATGTTTTTTTATCAAAGTTATTTCTAATAATTCTTTTATAATATCAAAAAACAAAATGGTAAAGTTCAGAAATAAATATAAGTATCGAAATTTTGTAAAATTTTTAAACCCAAAGAATTACAAATGATGAAGTTCAAAAAATTTATTTTTATATATCTTCTTCTATAACTATTTTAGCAATGTGATTTTTTAAAAGGGGGGGAAATAGTTTGAGTTCATTTTTAAAATTATTATAATTGGCGAAGTTCAGAAAATTTATAAAAATTTAACCATGGCTGCTTTTTTTTTTTAGATTTTAAATTTTAATCTTACTAGGCGAAGCGCATTACCTCGTTAGAGTATGCAGCCGTTTTAATCATCATAATCATCATCACTAACTCTCTAATTTAAAAACGGGATTTTTTGGAGTATTTAAATAATAATTTCATCTTAGTTTGGTTATGACTTAAGTATATTTTTAATTTTTAGCAAGGTAATTTCTAAGAATTTCTTTAGAGTTTGAAAAAACAAAATAGTTTAGTTCAGAAAAAATAAATATGATTATCAAATGTTTTATAATGTTTTATAAGAAAATGACTTACAATTGGGAAAGTTCATAAAATTTATTAAAATTTAAGTAAGTTTATAGTTCATTTTTTAAATTATTATAATTGGCGAAGTTCAGAAAATTTAGAAAAAATTAACCATGGCTGCTTTTTAGATTTTAAATTTTAATCTTAGTAGCGAAGCCATTGCCTGGTATTTTTTATATTTTTATCCTTTATAGAAACTCTGACTTAAATGACAGTATTTATGCTTGCCTTCTAAATTCATATATAAATAGTCAGGAGGAGGATAAGAAATCTTGCTTCATTTGTGTTGGTGATCTGAATGCTCATCACAGAGACGCTGAATTCAGTGTCCCCAACCAATCAACATGGTATTGCTGCTCTTGATTTTTTTTATATTACTGGTTGTGAGCAGTCAGTTACTGGTGCAACTCACACATCTGGCAATCATCTTAATCTTTTGCTCACTGATGTGGGAGGAGTTGTTGAGATTCAAACCACTGCACCAATTGGTTCCAAAGGTCATCGAGGTTTGGTTTGTAAAATCTCCAGGGAGGTTGTTATCAAATCTAGAATTAACTGGGATGGGATTAACCGTGCTTTTAATAGCATTGTCTGGAGGGATATCTATGATGCTCCTTGCTCCATTACCGCATTGAATTTAAGGTTATTAGACTTGAAAATTAGGTTTGTACCAATGAAAAATCTTAAAGCTCGATCTCACGATAAAGCATGGTATAATGACTAGTGTCGCCTGGCCTATCGTGATAAGCATGCTGCCTATAATCTTTGTTCTGATAACCGCTCTCGGTTGTGTTTGGAGAACTAGGTTGCGATGAGGAACAAGGCAAATAATATTTATAAAGAGGCTGAAGCTCAACATAATGCCAATTTGAAGAATGTCCTCACAGGTGCGACTCAGCCGCATATTTGGTGGTCAGCACTTAAATCTGCTTTATTTGATGTTGAGCCTTCTATTCCTTCCTTAATGAAGCCTGATGGTAGTGTTACATATCATCCTCTTGATAAAGCCATCATTCTTGCTGATAGTTTTAGTTTCAAGCAAAGTAGGGAAGAGATTCAGCTGCCCTTAGGCTGTCACCCGCTACCTAGTTTTAATTCATTTGCCTTCAGATCCTCTGAAATAAAATTTCTTTTATCTAACTTGAACAAGTATGGGGGAACTGCTCCTATTGGTCTGTTTTCATTGATTTTAAAAAGATCTAGCAGTCAGCTAGCTCCAAAACTGGCTGTTATATTCCGTATTTTAGTTCGTTCGTCGCAGTCATTTCCTGAATTTTGGCGTTCAGGAAACATTACCCCAATTCCTAAAGGATCATCATCACCTCCATCTCCCATTGAATATAGGCCCATTTGCATCATATTGATTTTATCGAAGACTTTTGAACGTCTGCTATGTAAATGTCTTACTGTATATTTGAGACAGTTTTTTTCCAGTGGCTCAGTTTGGCTTTAGAAGGAGGCTAGGCACTACTGACACACTATTATTGCTGGTACATGAAATGGAGTCTGCTTTAGAGAATAATTGTGAGTCTAGGCTTGTCTCTCTTGACTTTAGTGCCGCCTTTGACACTGTCAACCATAATGGTTTGATTTTCAAATTAAAGTCTGTTGGCATTGGTGATAGAGTCTTGGGCACTTTAACAAAGTTTTTAGCTAATAGACAACAACGTGTTGTTGTCGATGGGTGTTTTAGTCCATATTTTAGAGTATATTTTGGAGTTCCTCAGGGTAGCGTTCTTGGGCCTTTGCTTTTTATATTATATACTAGTGACATGTGGTTTAATATCACTAATAAAATTCTAGCATATACTGATGACACCTCTCTCTATGCTCATGTTGCATCTCCTGCAATGGGGCTGAGTGTTGCAGACAGCCTCACTGAGGATTTGAATAAAATTCATTCCTAGTGTCTACAGTGGGGTATGAAATAGAACCCTAGTAAGTCTAAGGAAATGATTGTGAGTCGTTCTAGATCTCTCTTACCTGAACATCCCAATTTGTTAATAAATGAAGCTTTGATTAACAAGGTTGACCAGCTTAAGCTCTTGGGAGTAACTCTAGATTCGAAACTCACTTTTGAAACGGATGTAAGATACATGTCTCGGGATACCTAGCAGAAATTGGGCATTCTTCGTAAATCTAAGAAAATTTATGAGGATGATGATGTTCTTCGCAATTGTTTCTTTCCTTTTTTTTCTACCTTATTTTGAGTATTGCTCTGCTGTAGGGAGTTCTGCTGCAGACTCTCATCTGAGATTGCTTGATCGTGCATTTAATTCTGTAAATCTTTTACTATCTGATTTGGATTTAGACATTGGACATCGTAGAGATGTTGGTGCTCTTTGTATTTTATTTAGAGTAGTGAATGATGTGAATCATCCTCTGCATAAATATTTGCCGAGATTTTATCAACCAGCCAGAGTTAGTAGGTATTCTGAGATTGTAAATTCTATGGCATACAAAATTGGTTGTCATTCTACAACTCAGTTTTCTAAGTGCTTTTTACCAAGCATATGTAGATTGTGGAATACCTTGCCCACAAATATTGTGACTGCTCCTACGCTTGATAAGTTTAAAAGATTGGTTAATGTCTTTTTGCTGCGTAACCGTAGAGCTGTTTAATTCTTTTTCCTTTCTTTCTTGCTGACACCCCTTGGTGGTATTATTAATTTCACAAATAAGAGGATTTTCAGAAAGTGAAACGTTATACAAATGTGAAAAATTTGTGCCAAGTAAGAAAGGCCGCAAAGGGCCCAAAAAAGAATGTGGTTTAGGACCAATGAAGCGAAGCTGAATAAGGAGCGAAGCGGTGTGTAGATGAAGTCTGGATGAGCCAGTGGAGAAAAAACTTGAGGAGGAGCTGTCCGAACGAAGGCACAAACGTCCATGTCGGGGTCCTTGCTTGCTTGTTGTGTATAGAAAGAACAGAAAGGGACCGCTGTAAGTGATACAGGCAGTCAGGTAGTCAGAGAGGAGCGTTGCGGAAAACATTTACGAAAAGACAGCGAGAGTTAATAGGTCGGTGGCTATACACAGATGCGTTGTGTTGTTGTGGGAGCGTCGGTTATGTGGTATATGACTGGACGAGGGTTGGAGGCAGGTCAGGAGGGGGAGGCTGACTGCTCATCCGGAAACGCGCTATTCATGATGCCTACTGGTTTATGCGAAGAACGGTACGGGCGGCGGGTGTTCGTGGGCCGCGGGATATCGCGGCGCCATCGCATACTTTCTCACGTGTAGCGAGGTGTATAGTGGGTCTGTGGTGAGTTTGTCGAGTTTTTTGTGAGTCTGGTGTGAGCGTAAGTGTTGAGAGGAACTAATTCATTGTTGTTATGTAGTGCGTCCATTCTCGAGTACCGCAGCGAACGGCAAGCACGCTTCAGAGCAGAGTTCTGAATGCGCTGAGCCTTTCGCTTCCATGTGTCGCTCGCAGCTACGAGCGACAGTGGGGCGTACGTGAGAATGGGACGCACGAGTGCTTTATATAAGTGTAGTTTTAGTTTTTTTCCTTGCAGGGTAGAACCTACCCAGCGATGTGTTTGTACGTGAGGCTCTTGCTTGTATTATGTTTTGGTGTAAGTTGAACCTGAGGGTCTTGTCAAAAGTTACCCCCAGGATTTTGGTGCATTGAGTGTATTCGAGCCTTGTTGGGTTTTAGGCGATCATGTCTGGTGTGTGTGAGTAGATTTGTAGGTTGTGCATGAAGTGGTCTCTAGCGCCGTAGAGTGTCATCTGTGTCTTCTAAGGATTCGTGGCAATCAGCCATTTATCCTCGTAATCTGTCTTCACGTCTAGTATTCTTTGTGCGTGGAGCGCAATTTCTTCTGGGGCCCGGCCACTGACGATAATGGTCTCGTCATCGGCGTAGGCCACTATGTAGGTGTGAACGCAGTTTTCTGGTGGGCGTGGGGTGTCGTTTGTGAACATGATGTAGAGTGTGGGTGCCAGTACGCTTCCTTGGGGAACGCCTGAGCGTGGTGTGAAAGGTCTTGATAAGGTGTTGTTGTATCTAATATCGCAGCTCCGTTCAGTGAGGTAGTGCGAGAGGAGCCTTCTGGTGCAGATAGGTAACTCCGTGTTGTTGGCGAGTTTCCAACGGAGTCCCTCGTGCCACACCTTGTCGGAGGCCTTCTCCACGTCCTTACTGACGGAGAGAGTCTTTTGTTGTATCTGTCGTTTCTTCTGTATTCTGTCGTAAACGATGGTCACGGCCGCCTGAGTGGACCTGCCTCTCCTGAACCCGTATTGATGGGGGAGAACCAGTCCCTCTCTTCCAGGAACTTCCGTAGGCGGCAGTTGACCATACGTTCAAGTATTTTGCCTAGGTGCTCTAATAGAGCAATAAACCTGTAGTTATTTGGGTGTTTTGGGGCTTTGTGGTGTTTATGTAGCAGTATGTTTTGAGAGACTTTGAATATTTAAGGGAAGTGGCCTAAGGCTAGTGAGGCGTTGAATAGGTGTGTGAGTGTGGGGTATATGTCTGCGGGGAGGTTGTGTATGAGTGTGGCTGGTAAGCCGGATGGGGTCGGGGGCGCGTTTTGGTGTCGTTTTTATGTAGTATTTTGTTTCCTCGACGGTGATTGGAGTGGTTAGTGTGGACGTGTAATCAAGCACCTCCATTCGTATCAGGGCGGCATGCCTTAGCTCGTGAGCGTGAGTCAGCCACCACTCCTGGATTTCCTGGAAGTGCTCCTGCGCTTGTGGTTTTGGTGGGTTGTGCGTGTGTACTGTGTCCCAATGGGACCTAAATGCGTCGAGGATGTCGTTAGTGTCTGTAAGTGTGTGGTTGTTTATTTTGAGTGTGATTAGTTTGCATGGTTCAGTGCCCAGCATCCTTTTTACGTGCCGCCAGAAGAAGGAAGGGTCCGTGCGACGGGTGTCGTCCACGATGCGGACGACTTTACGCCACTGCCGGTTCCTGTCTAGTTGCACGCACTGTAGGATGCGGGCACGTAGTTGATTTATGTTGTGTTGATGTGGGCCTCTGGTGTAGTGGTTATTGTACTGTGTGATGAGTCTCTGTGTGTGTATTGAGAATGTGAAGTGTTTTCGAACCAGGGGTCCTTATATACCATGTATATAATCCCCCTGGTACGGACCAGACAAACAGGTTCGTGTGAACGTCCGGGACCCGACATAATAATATGATTTCTTTTTAATCTGGTAACTATTCAACAAATTTCTTATGAATACATATTTCTAATTTTAGTCCTTGAAAATGTATTCCTACCTGAATGGTCGGTATCAAGGAATTAAAATACTAAGCTGGAAATCCTAAATGCTGCCTTATTATTTAGCCTCAAACTATATATATATATATATATATATATATATATATATATATATATATATATATATATATATATATATATATATATATATTATTTTAATTATTTTAATACTTAGTTTGCCCACCTTTTGCTTTAATTACAGCCATAATTTCTCGTGGCATGGATTTCACCAAATTTTCACAAATTTCCCACACTATCTTTGCCCACTCAGCTTGTAATTATTTTTGGCAATTATGTTATATTTGTACTTTTGGTACTTCTTATTGCTTTTCTAAAACACCCTCCACAAATTTTATGTTCTAGTTTGAACTCCATATAGGTCATCCCCATTTTTCCCACCCAATTATTTGTATGTTTGGATGTATAGCATGATGAATTGTGCAGGCTGAAATATAACTTCATTTCTTGGTGTTGTGGGATGTAATTTCTGAATAAATGGCTCTCAAACTTGTGACAACATAGTGGTATAAGTTGTGGACTTCATTCTTCCCTGGCAGAAAAACCTCTCTGGTCCTGATTAATACATGAAAACTCATACCATAATAGAACCAGCTTCGTGATTCCTAGTTGGCACCGGACAAGCAGGGTGAAATACCTCTCTAACTATTCGTCTCACAAAGTTAGCATCAGAAGTGCTGAAAATCCTCAAAATTGTTACAAAAAAGTTAAATTATTAAATAATTTTCTTAAAAAATATATTTAAATGAAATTACATAACATGCGTGTAAAACAACAATACAATAATCTTTCTTACATACCTAGTAATTTCTTTCATATGACCAGATAACCAAACCAATGGTCAAGTGTCCAATATTTGTGATCTTTGGCCCACTGAAGACCTCTATTTCTGTTGAACTCAGATATCCATGGCTTCTTTCTCTCCTTTCCTCCTTTTATCCATTGATTTTTAAATCTTCTAACTGTTCTGGGTGATATGTTTTTACTTCAAGCTTCATTGAACTCTCCATCAAGTTTAGAAGATGTTTTTTTGCGATTCTATAATGAAGCCTGAATAATAGATGACTCCTATAGGTGTTGCAAGACGTTTTCTACCACTTCTCTTCACCTATACAAAGCTCTTTTATCGTAATATCATTTTATAGTGGTTTGAACAGCATTTCTTGAACATTTTATTTTGTTAGCAACTTCTACTCTTGATAACCCTTGGGTATAGAGGAGCTGGATTTGTGCTTTCTGTGCTTATGTAAGTTCTTTAGTTTCAGTCATTACTGATCTTGAACGGTATTAAATACACAATAGTTATAAATTTAAGCTTAACTATAAAAAATATTTGTTAAATTCTGATTTTAGAAAACATACTAATTTATTAATGACACACATTTAGTAAAATGCGAAGTAATTTAAACATATTAACAAAATATTCAATATATTTGACCCCCCCCCCAAAAAAAAACGGGCCTGCACACACTTTTTTTAATATATCCTTCATTCATTCACTAATCACCCTTACTTTGCAGGGTATGACAGAAGCAACGCCCAAGAACAAAACGAGATCTCAGTGGGAGCTCCTGCAGAGAATATACTGCGTCAAGTATTACTACAAGACAATCTCGTTCAAGAAAGTGAAGGGCACTTTCGTGCATCAGTTCGAATGTGAAAAAGCCCCCCTCCAAGAGCAGAATTCAGGACTTGGTAGACAACTTCAAGAACTATAGGACAGTAGAGAACCTCAATGCAGCTAGTGACAATCGTCCAAGCCACTCAGTACGCCCCAGGAAGCGTACAGCTGAGCTGGTCGAGAGCGTGAGAGAGTCAGTTCAGCAGAGTCCAAAACGTTCTGTGCGCAAGCGATCTCAGTCCTTCGGTATATCCTGTGAGACTTGCAGGAGAGTGCTCGTCAATGATGTAAAGGCCTACCCATACATAATACAGAGGGAATTAGACCCTTACAGCCTCAGACAAGGAGAAGAGAAAGGCTATGGAAGTCAAGATACCCGAGAAGATTCAGGAGACCCTAACTTTACTTAACCTTCGTTGGACCTCAGATGAAGCTCACTTTCATCTTGAAGGAAAAGTAAACGCGAAGATAAATGTATTCTGGGGGACCTCCAGACCAAATGAAGTAGCCAACAAGCCTCTACACTCCCTTAAGTGTACAATATGGACTGCAATCTCAGCCAGAGGCATCATCGGACCATTCTTCTTCGAGGAATCTGGCGCGACAGTGACAGTCACCAAGGAGGGGTATGTTGAGGACCTTAAAACCTTCAAGAGGGAGCTGCAGACCCTGTTCCCGTCGCTCATGGGGAAGTTCTGGTTCCAGCAAGATTAAGCAAGCTCTTACACATCAAACCTGTCCCAAGATTGGCTGAAAGAGAACTTTGGTGGCTGTGTGATCAGTCTCAAGACTGATTTTGAGTGGGCACCTCACAGCCCAGACCTTAGCCTGCCAGATTTTTTTCTCTGGAGCTACCTTAAAGACAGAGTGTACGCAGGGAGACCCAGGATCATCACGGAGCTCCAGAAAGCCATCAGGAATGAGATCAGAGCCATTAGTTGGTCGGTTTGTAAGGAGGTCATGGACAACTTTGTGCTGCGCCTCAAGAAATGTACAGAGTTAAATGGAGGTCATCTCGAACACGTGCTCTAGAATAAAGAAGAAAAGTCCAAGACTCATGTTTTGTTACGATGTTTTTAAACACAATAAACTAGTTATCAACGAAGTTTCATTAAATCCTTGCAGAAAATTAAGAAAGAATAATAATAATAAGTATTTATAATGCGCCCTTCAGGGCTGTTAACCCTCACAGAGCACAGGTTGTGTAGCAGGTGTAAAGAAAATTTACAAGGGAGAGAAGGCAAATCTGAAGAGATAAGTCTTCAGGAGACTTTTAAAAGTAGCAAGGAAGGAAAGGATCGGATTTTGGCAGGAAGAGCATTCTAGAGTCTAGGAGCACAAACTGAGAAAGAAAGGTCACCCATCAAGCAGAGGACAGAACGAGGAGTGTTCAGGATGAAGGTGAGGTTAGACCGGAGTGCCCGAGGAGTTTGACGACGGAAGAAGGCAGACGAGAGATAAGGTGGAGCCTCGAGGTTTAGGGCCTTGTAGGTGATGAGAAGAATTTTATAGTAGCTACGGAAGCGAATAGGTAACCAGTGTAGCTCCTGTAACAGAGGCATCGAAGGAGGAGCCGGGCAGCATAGTTTTGAACTAGTTGTAGGGGGCGAAGTGACGAAGAAGGGAGATTCACTAGAAGAGAATTCCAGTAGTCTAAGCGTGAGGTGACGAAGGCATAAACAGCAGTCTCAAAGCTTCGTCGATCAAAATGGAATTAAACACGTGAAAGGTTGCGGAAGAAACCGAGGGAAGACTTATAGATACGATGGATGTGCGGGCTAAACGAGAGTTTCTTGTCGAAAATAACACCAAGATTACTAACGGAATCAGAGAAGGCGACATTGGTTTCCCCAAGGTTAAGGGAGGGGAAGAGAGCTTTAGACTTCTCCACCATCGAAGCGGTACCAACAAGGAGAACTTCAGTTTTATCGTGGTTAAGTTTGAAAAAGTTTGCAGACAACCATTCATTTATGGAGGTGTAGGTTGAAAGGAGCTTGGTAATTGATTGAGACAAGGGCACAGGGGATGAGGAAAGGTATATCTGAGTCTCATCAGCATAGAGGTCGAAGAACAGGCCCAAATCGTGAAAAAGGGAGCCAAGAGGAAGTTAGTAGGTGCGAAAGAGGATGGGACCAAGGACAGCCCTGAGGCCCCCCAAAATAATTGGGCGCGGGCTCGGAGGTGAGGTTGTCGAGCGCGACCGACTGAGTGCGGGAGGAGAGGTATGAGTGGAACCAAGCAAGTGCGGTGCCCGAGAGACCAAGGAAAGTTTGAAGACGATCAAGATGGACAATGTGGTCGATGGTATAGAAAGCAGATGAGAGGTCTAGGATGACTAGAATGGACGTACGCCCCCTATCGGCAGCTCTACGTGAACCATCTGAAACATTAAGAAGAGCGGTTTAAGCAGAGTGCTTAGCTTTGAACCCCGATTGGTACGTTTCATCGATATTGCAGTTAAAAATATGCCGCCGGTCTGGTTGGTGGATGGTTACAGGCTCACCGAAGCCGATTACAGGAAGATCTTGGTCACGAAAGTCCGGCTTTGGGTGAGAAACATCAAGTTATTTAGGAGGACGTTGTCCTGACTCACACGGCCAAAACCGTGCAAGAGTCATTAAGATCGAACATGAACTTCTGGTCGAATGACCTTTGGCCGCCGCAGTCGCCTGACCTCAAACTCCTCGACTATAGCGTGTGGCGCTTGTTGGAGGCAACGCCTGCAAGTTCGCCACAGCAATGTCGACGAGCTGAAGTACTCCGTCAAACGCATGTGGGCGAGCATAAAGAAGGACTTAGTCCGCAACGTGGATCGGCCTTCAAGTTTCGCCTGGAGCGCGTGCTCGCCGCCGAGGGCGGCAACATTGATTAATATTACAATTTAATCACATATTTATATGATAAAACAATAATAAAAAGTGTATACCTGCATCCAAACTATCATTGTGTCCTTTGGTGAGAGCGTTGTAACGAATGTAACAAGACTTTTGCAATACCTGGTATATCATATCAATCGATTTCTCATCATATTGCTTAAATACATATTGTAAGAAATCCCACAAATATGTGAGACAATACCTATTTCTTCTGAATCAATATTGCGAGTCTCTAAGCATTTTTCATTTTATTATAAATGGAATATTATTTTCTCAGAAATAATTTATTCTAGAAGTTTCCCCAACAACTGAAGTCAAACTAATCGGTCGATAAATTTTAACTTGGTCTCTGCAGCCCTTTTTAAAGAAAGGCGTTATATTTGCATACTTCTATTCATTAGAAACAATTCTACTCTGTAAGGGTGCATTCAAAGTTTTATAAATGCTTGTTAATGGTATTTTTAACTTCTTTCAGAACCTTAGAGTAAAACATATCAGGCCCTGGTTGTTTATTCACATGAATTTTATTGATTAAATTGCTAACATCTTGAGCGGTACAGCTCGCATATTCCTAGGAGTCATTATCTTTATTTACAATATTTGTTTCAGGCATATCAAGATTTTCTTTCTTCATAAAGAAACTCATGAAATAATTGTTTAATAAACAATCTATGTCGTAGTTAGTGAACTTTAAACTACCATCATTATCTCTCACTCGGCCGACATTATACTTTATTGTTTTTGTAATGTTTACTAGCGCAAAGAATGCCTTTGGATTAACCTTACGATTTATGCCACTCTTATATCTTCTTCTCTCTTGACTTTTTTAATGTTTCTTTTTATTTTTCGTCTTAAATTATTATTTTAGACTTTAATATGTTAGGATGGCTTACCTTTTAGAATATTATATGCCTTTTTCCTTTCTTTTTTCATGTTTATTTATTTGTTTGTTTAACCACGTGGGATCTTGATTAGTAGATGCTTTACTTTTCATGGAGACATATTTTGTTTGCTTTTCCATAAAAAATAATTCTTGAAAGAAATCTAAGCACTTTTCCTGTATTTTTATATCAAACTATAAAATTGTGATTAATGTCCTCAAAATTTTCACCGACATATATATTTGATAGAGTATTGCTATCAGTTGAAATTATATTATAAGGTCTAAAACACTATTATCTCTTGTGGGTTTACTGATCCACTGAGTTAAAAAATGATCCCTTAGAAACTCCGAAACTCTTTGCTCTCCTCCATCTGCTTGCTTTGTCCATCAATTTATTTTGCCACATTTGAATTCTCTCATGACTACTGCTAGTTTTTTATCTATATGTATAACTATGTTTTATCTAAATTAAGCCTCACTCCTAATCATATCCAAATTTGTATTCAAAACAATTTCTATTGGATAAAGATATTCACGTAAATATAATAGCATCCCTCCTCCAACTTTATATTTTGTCTCCCTATTAAAACATTTATATCCCTATAATTCCAATTCACTTCTAAGGTCTCTCTAGGCCAAATTTATACGACGATTCTGTTATTAAATTCATATATTTTACTAAGGCTACCATAGTCTTAAATTCTAACAATTTGTTCCTAATTGAACGGGCATTGAAAATAACCGGTCTCGTGGGTTTGGTGGAGTCCCTGGGGGCGATCAGTTTCTCGAAACAGATATCTATACATTGGGTGTCGTTGATTTATTTTGACTTCTAGCGAAAGATATATTAAAAAATACCTCTGTGACAAAATTAAATTTGTTTGAAGGAGGTCCCCAAGTTTTTTTGTTTTCTATGTGGTTGAAATGGACTCCATCTTGGAAAATAAAGAGAGTTACACTGAGTTACGAGGAAGGAAAAAAAGTAGTTCATAAGTTCTTCCGAACCACATCGAGGAGGCACCGTATAAGAAGGTCTAATAAAATAAGTATGAGGGAAAGTATAGCAAAAATGAAAGCTCTCCCTCCACAATATTGCAGTATGGAAATTCAAGAGAGAGAGAGAGAGAGAGAGAGAGAGAGGGAGAGAGAGGATGTTACAAAGTGTCGTAGAATAGACTCTCGACGATATAACATATATAACTATTCGTTGAGGGAACTATTCTTATATTTCGAGTGCGTGGTTATCTGGTTGACCGATGTTATTTATCTTCAATATGCTTAAGAAGTGGAACTGAGCTCAAGGATAATAATATGGCTATCATTAATAAAATAGAGTTTTATTAATTAAACTATCAACAACACACAAAACGGAAAATGTTGACATAAACGGAGAAGGGAAAGGGTCGTGGGAAATATCTGACTAATCCGAGGATTAAGATTAGGAGAGATTAAAAAAAGGTAAACAAATAAAAATTAAAGGGATGGGATGAATCGCTAAACCATTTAAAGCACAGGGTAGGGTTGACGAAAGGTTAGATACTCAAAGGTAATGCTCAGCCTACGTAATTACAAGTTGTTGTGCAGAGGAAGGCGCCGCGAAGGAATATTCGGTCCGCTGGCGAGTTCCAGCCAAAGGGGAGGGATTAAATTATCCTGACGTGACGTCTTGGGAATGAGAACCGTTTCTTGACGAACGGGCTTGAAGAACATTGGCTTTTCTAACGTTGTTCTCTTATGAACAACAGGGGGGGTGAGAACCGTCTCTTGTCTACAGGCTCAAGGAACAATGGCTGTTCTTACGTTGTTCTCTTTCTGAACAACAGGGGAGGGAGGGTGAGAACCGTTTCTTGTCAACGGGCTCAAAGAACAATGGCTGTTCTAACGTTGTTCTCTTTCTGAACAACAGGAGGGGAGGGTGAGAACCATCTCTTGTCAACGGGCTCAAAGAACAATGGCTGTTCTAACGTTGTTCTCTTTCTGAACAACAGGGGGGTGAGAACCATTTCTTGTCAACGGGCTCAAAGAACAATGGCTGTTCTAACGTTGTTCTCTTTCTGAACAACAGGGGGGTGAGAACCATTTCTTGTCAACGGGCTCAAAGAACAATGGCTGTTCTAACGTTGTTCTCTTTCTGAACAACAGGGGGGGCCTTGTAGACTTGGCGTCTTGAAGGCTCGAACCTTGGCACCAGGGGGATATTGTCCTCTGCTGCACAATAATGGTGGATCTCGAGGTAGAGGGCCCCTGGTGCACAAAGTGAGACCGGATCGGCGTGATGTCTCGGGAAGATAATCTGGATCTGATCTGATCCTATTGGAAAATTCTAATGTATAAGTAGTCGAAGCCATTCCCTTGGCGTAGGGGACAATGGAATGGGGGCTTCGAGGGAATGCCCAGCCACGCCTGAGAACATACCTTATCTGCCCATAAGCCTAACTCAATCTGGCGAGATCGACGCATGGGGCGAAACGGGGGGGGGGGTGAACCTCCTTGGTTAAATATTGACTCAGGTGGCGATAAAGCGCCACGCTTCGACGCGAAGATGCACGTGGGTAGCAACGTGTTTCTAAACAACATGTGATAGCGGTTGAATTTAAGCGGCCTCAGACCATTCTATCACACAAAGAGTTACAAGGAAAAGCAGTACTTCATAAGTTCTTGCAAACCATAACGAGAATGCACCGTAGGAAGGTATAATATAATAAGTATGAAGGAAGGTATAGCGAAAAAATGAAGCCTCTCCCTCCACAATATTGCAGTATGGAAATTGAAGAACGACCTAGACATGTTGACAAAGAGTATGGCTAGGAATTTTGACAGAATAGCTAAAATAATTCTAAGGTTTTCGATTGTCTATTCTAACTCGTGTCTCGGTTCTATCGAGCCGAGACTTGATCTGTTTACCACCTCCGCTAGAAGTTGTTTCCATCTCTCACAGAAATTGACGGAGAAAAAGTTCCCGCAAACGCTTGTCCTAAACTGGAGTAAATCTAACTTGTAACCGTTGGTTGCACGTCGGATTCATGTCCAAGATGAACAACCTCCTGTAGTCCACATTTTGTACTCCCCTTATAATTTTATACATTGCCACGTCTCTCCAGGAAGAAGAGCCCCAATTCTCGTAGCTGCCGATTTGCAAGCCTAAATCTTTCTCCAGTTCGGTCGCTTCCAAAGGTCTACCTAACAAGTAGTAGTGCTGTCGAATTTTGGCGTGACTGATGTGTGTAACCTTGCACTTGTCAAGGTTGAATGGTATCTGCCACATCTCGAACCAATCGCCTAAGCTACGAAGGCTGTGTTTCAAGCATTGCGTTCCTTTTCTAATCGTTGATGTAGACAAGAGAGAGAAAGAGGAAGAAGAGAAAGAAAAAGAGAGAGGAGGAGGAGGGATATGAGACCGAGCGAAGGAGGAGGAGGAGGAGTGCAGAGAAATCTAAATAAGACGGTGGAATGGAGTTGCTCCCAGAACTGCCTGATTCGATGATACCGGCACTGTCTGCGGCCTTTTGGGAACAACGGTTCCTACATTGAGAGTTTGGTCAGTTTTTGGATAGGAATTCGATTGGAGTGGATTTTGTGGTTACTCTTTGTTATAGCGATACGCAGTTTAGAACTGAGATATAGGTGGGACAGTGTAAACCAGTGGTTGCAAAAACAGTTAAGAAATAATTTCGTTCTTCTCCTCTTTCAGTTTATTGAATTAAAAAAACGAAGACTAACGAGGGTATCCCCACCAGAAGGTTTTTCAAAGAAGTTCCTAAAGAAGGTGGGGAAGTTGTGGTAATTGAATGAGTGTGTAAGGTACGTATCCCGAGTGCTATTTTTTTATAAAGCCAAAAGGAAAGGCAGCAGAAAAGAGGTTTGTAAAAATGTGATGTAGGTAAGGCGAGTGCTAATATGTTAGAGTAGCAAAATGTCTAGTTGGTTGCTAGAGCCGTCTAGAGCCCTCTAGAGCATTCAATTCGTTCCATACTAATTTACTTCATTAAAGAACTGAACAATTCAATGCAAATACCTCCTTCCCTCATCGTCACCATGGAAACCTGTGCGTACACATAAGATTTAATTTCAAAATGGTCCATTACAAGGTTTAGATTGCCTTACATTACAAGTATGAAAAGAGTAATGTGCATGTAGTTAGAGTATTACATACACATATACCGTGTGCGTGTGGAATAAAAGTTACCGGTGAATTTCCCGAAAGGAACCGATTTTTCCTCCCTGGGAAATGCCTTCATCTCTCTCGGTTTCCTCGTCTGTCAAAAGCCCCACAGACGTTTCGAATTCTTTCTTCCTCCTCCACCGAATCGGGCTCCGATTTGGGCTCCAAATTGAGCTCCGATATGGGCTCCGAATTTGGTTGTGAATCGGGCTCCGATTTAGGCTCCAAATTGAGCTCCGATATGGGCTCCGAATTTGGTTGCGAATCGGGCTCCGAATTGGGTTCCGTATTGGGCTCCGAATTTGGGTCCGAATCGGGTTCCGTATTGGGCTCCGAATCGGGCTCTGAATTGGGCTCTGAATTGGGCTCCATATTGGTCTCCGAATTGGGCTACGAATCGGGTTCCGTTTTGGGCTCCGAATTGTGCTCCGAATCTTGTTCCAAGTTTTGTATTCATTTATACTCATACATTCATTCATTATCGACACCACTGAGTAAGATTAAAATTATTCATTGTCAAATCATTCTTTCTCCCCCCGTAAGGCGATGTCAGCTGCAGTTGACATCTGGTGGATTCCGTGCCCTCCCAGCCCCAGGCCCACAGGTGGATATTCGGTTTTATATCATCCTCACCTTTTCACTTCCTCTATCTTCACCACTTTATAGATAGATCTATCCTGTTGTCTATCCTCTCTAGATGTCTCTTTACAACCCTTCACCGGGAAGGGGGCTCTTTGGTTTCCAGTTTATTTTTAATTCTAACCGCTTTTCTCGTGCTGTCTGTCCTCTCTTCCTTTGCTGTCCTCACTGAGCAAAAGTTTTATGATTTTTTTTTCTCGAATATAAAGTGAATTACCAACGAGAGAACCCCCCGCGGAAGGTGTGTAAGGACAGATATGTAAATAACGGAGTAAGGATAGAGTAAAGGAAAATGTGTGAATGGTTTCTAGCCTCGAATTCACCTGCGGGCATTGGATCCAGGAATGTAAACTTTAGGCTTTGGGGCCGAGAAAGTTCACGATCCTTTAGATGTAAGCTGCAGAATAGTTGCCCATGCTACACTTTCAAATTCTATGAGGAAAAGAAAAATGAGATGTCCAGAAGGAAGAAAGTCCAGGTAGCCTCAACCTGGTCCGAGCCTACAAGGGGCAGTGGAGCAGGAAGGGTGTGCCACCCCTCCAGGAGCCAGGTTTAACAGTCTGCACGGACCACCTCGCTTGACTGGTCTGTTTTTGGTCAGGGCGGGAAGTATCTTCAGTCGAGGTTCGAAGATTACGTGATTCAGTGCAGTACCAATGCTGTCGTTTTCGTCCTGAGAGTCACGCTCATTAATTTTATTTCTCGCCCTCAGAATCACATTCAGTATCCTCTCTCCCTAGGAGTCTCTTTCAACCTTCACTCCACCTCAGAGTGAGATCCAGTATCGCCTCGGTATTCAAGACGAAAAGGACATCATTCTTACCCTACTGAATCACATAATCTTTGAAGCTCGACTGGAGATACTTCCGACCCTTTCCTAAAACTGCCCCCCGCAAGGGGGACAGCCTGTTACACCTGGCAGAGTCTCAGAGTTTCATTCAAAGTCCTTTTCGATGCCAGTTACTACTAGTAACTTACTCATATTCAGAGTATATTCAGTGTCATTTCGTCATAGTTACATTCACTATCTTCTCTTCCAGGGACTCGTATTCAGTACCCTTCTTGTATAGAGATTCGCATTTAATATCCTCTTGTTCCCCAAGTTCACATTCAGTTTCCTCCTTCTCAGAGTCACACTCATTATCCTCCTACTCCTCAGTGTTGCATTCTAGGTCATTGTCGTCCTTAGATTCGCATTCAATATCCTCCTCATCCTCAAAGTCACATTCAGTAGCGGACGGAAATCTGGTCTTTATCCTTGCGTTTTTCATCTCTCTTGTTCCCTCATTCATTTGATTATTTTTTCATTTTTCTCCATCTCCTTAATAATACCCCCAAAATGCTTGTGATCAGGTGAGAGGGTGCTTGCCAATCGTGCTCCTGCAATACCTATGCCCCGGCGAGAATGCGCCTGTTTAGAAAAAAACGCGGAAGTCGGGAGTTAATTATTTGTTCTCTACCATTTATTGGTATAACGACCTGCCGTATTTGTACTTCTGATACTATGCTCGTGTCTACGCGTTGTGGGCTTTAAAATGCAAACACCTCATTTATTCACTCAGGCGAATAGATATAAAGTTCGTATTTCCGAGTTCGTGAGCTTGAAATAATTCATCGTTGTTCTTTTTATCCGGCATTTGGTCCTTCTGCACTCAAGCAGTCTATCCCTTCCTACTTTCTCACCCCCTCACACACAAAACCTTTCAAGATCGCACGTTTGAGTACCTGTGTTCGATATACGAACTTGTTTCTAGACGTTCTCTGAAAGTTCCTGGCCTCGAAGAGCGCCATTAAATCTCCCTATTGTTACTACTATTATTGGGTTGGGATACTTCTCGGCACCCTCTATTTACAGGTAGGCAGGGTTTGCTTTTGCTGCATTTGCCATCTTTAATCGTTTTCATTAATAAGTTCCTTTTATTACCCTTTCCCTTTATGCGATGCCCATTTCCTTCCCTATTTCCCCCTACCGAAAGAAAGTGCCTTCGTTGGTTACATCATTTCAAAATTTCAAGGTCACGCGGTGGCTGAAACCGGGCAAGTTAAACTAGATTCAGGGGTCAAGGCTTCTGTGTGTGTACGTGTGTCGTGTGTGCCTTACGTGAATCATAATAGCTCGGTAGGCGTGTCTTAAACTGGCCGTTCTTGAATCCAGGAAGAAGTACTCGTACTATCCCTTGGTTTTTATTGAAGATCGCATACTGGATCTTACATTTGATTGGTGCACTTCCAAATTGGCACTGCCCACTGGCACTCGTATCCGCTTCCATGCACGCACGATGTTGTTTTGGGGAAGTGCTTCCGGTTAGAATTGCCAGTCTTGTATTCTACCCATACAATTCCCATTACCTTGGCATAAGTTCAATTGAGTTAGACCAATTTTTTCCCCCTTTGAAACAACTTCCACATAGCGATTTATTTATTATTCCTCCACGTAATTTTAATGAGATCTTTTCAACAATTTATTGTTTTTCCTACTCTTTGTGGGACGAAGTAAAAAACGGTGTTTGGCAACTTCTTCCAGAGGAGGAGATTGGGGAGAGTGTGGGGGGGGGAGAGTGTCACTGGATCATTTTAATGCCATGGTGTGTAGCGTGAGTCTCAGTTTTGGACCAACATCCATTGTGTTTGGTTCCTCATTGTATTCGTCTAGAAATTCAAGAGGCCATTAAAAGGCGGTAATTTATTGACATTACGGAAGAAAAGCTACCAATTTTCAAACTGCTTCCAAAAATTGGTGTTTGTGTTAATATTTTTGAACTGAAGAATAATCATAGATCTCATCATTTCATATAAAATGAAGCCTTAATCTGAAAGGGGATTAATAGAATTAACTATAAGGAATTAATAAACATTTGGGAGATTCTTTCACTGCAAATTTTTAATATTTTTTTCTCTTTTGCTGACATTATGGCTCCTAATCTTCGTCTGATAGGTCCAGTTCAGGAAACTTTGGTTCCTCCCCTTTCGGTTGACAGGAAAGAAAATTTCCATGGACCCCACCGAGTAGTTTCAAATTACTCTAAAAGACGATCAGATATGGGTCAGAGCCGATCTGGCATCAGTGAAAGACCTGTATCATTCAACCCATCACCAAATCAACGCCAAGATAACCAAAGACAAGGACAAGCAAGTTGGCACCGGCAAGATTATAGAGAACACCCACAAAGAAGGCGTTCCCAACACCTTCCAACAGGAAGGGTAATAATGAAAAGTTCGCCATTGTTGGAAGAAAAATCTTTGGAAGATGAGTTTGATGATGAGTCCTCAGAAATGCTCCCAAGTCTCGCCGAAACTCTGGCAATTTTACGTAGAGGAGGAATTGTCGATGACACTGTAAGTACGAGACGATTCACGCCCTCCTTAATTGCCAACCCTAAGCCACGACTTCAGATACAGGACCTTTTGGGCTTGCAATCAAGACCTACGGGAGCCTCTTCTTCTTTCGTATCTTCTTCTGCCGGTACTCCCTCCCCTTCATCATTCCCACCCTCACCCCAGAAGAATAATAGCAGGGGGATCAAACCCAATAAAACCTTCAAACCTCCCGCCGCTGAAAGAAGAACAACTTCACCAGTAACAACTACTTATATACCTCATCAGAAAACCTCCGGGAGGAACGGATCTCTCCCGCCTCGAAAGAAGGAGTCTGGGCCCCAAATACACACTCGGAGGGAGCTCCCCCTTAGTTCAAGGTCAACAGAGAGAACGCCCTTAGACACGGAACCGTCTTTCGTCCTTAGAGAAATTTTGCTTAAAGAGGATCAAGGAAGGATCAAGGAAGGGATCAACGAGGAATTAGCAGACTTTTCAAATCTCTTCCACCACGAGAAGAGTTTGTACGAGTTGACCAGCAACAGCCACGACGTTGCCGTCACAGAAGAATGGCTCTTCACAAGCGAAGGTGAGAATTCTGCTCTAGCTATTTTTAGTCGCGTGCGCACCACTCCATGAATTGCTCTGTCGCTTCGTAGGTGGTGGTCGGGTGGTACACCATTTTATTATTTTTCAATGAGTTTTTGAAAGTTTTGAAGCTCGTAAGGTCAGAATCATTGAGAGCACGCGACTTAGGTTTTGTGACCTCGTTTCTCTAAAATAAAGAGTATTAGTAAGTTCTACTCAATTACAACCTAATACCAAACAAATATAGGTTGTTAATACATCCCCCCCTTCATCTCAAAGAATGTTATCTCACAAATCACTGCTCTATCAGACTTATCTCTAATACACAACTCTTATAACCCATAACAACAGGTCAGTTCGACCTTTGGTGCTGTGGTTTTCCTGATATATCTGTAACTTGAGATCCAGTGATCTCCCCCATCACTGGCTCTTTATCCCTCTCAGATTAAGCTCCACATTTGACCCTCCCCCCTCCTCGCCCCAAGTCTCATTGGAAACATGTCCTTGCATGAGGGGGATGGGGGTTGATCACAAAATCCTGAACAAGCCCTTGCATATGAGTGTGACCTCATGCGCATGCGCATACGTAATTTAGTGGCTGTTTAAACACTATGTATGAATGTACATTTATCGTGCAGTCATGACTGTGGGTGTTTGGATTCATGGATGTGTATTTACGCTCTCGAGTAAGTAATATGACTATATATGTTGGTCGGTTTACACGTGTATGTGGGGTTGTCCGTATGTGACAAAAATCTTCAGAGACCTTGCGAAAGGTGACGTGTTTCATTAATTCTTAGATTGCGACCTAATTCGTGTTTCTCTTAAACTAATTAACTCTTTAATTTCGCTATTTTTCGCGAATCAATTATTAAAAGAGAGACAATTGGTATAACCCAATGAGCTCAGGGTCACCTGCTGCAAAAAATGGTCAGGGAGAGGCGGTTGAAGAAAAAAATAAATTAAAAAATAATTTTTAAATAAATCACGATTAAAATGGCCCACAATACTTTATTGCCCTTAATGCTAAGTCCAGGAAACACCTTGTACAGACCCCATATCGACTCATATATACGGACTGGTACGCCTTTAGTTGAATACAGGATTATGGGCAAAGTTTTGTCTGATAAATAAGATTTATTCAAGAAAACCTTACATAATTATTCTTCTGTGGTAGAAATTAAATATATGTATATATGCAGTGGATTTCAGAATTTGCGTTACCCAAAATATCACATAGCCTCCGCATAGCGTTAAATAAATCAATTGAATTTGCGTTGCCATAGAGACCACATAGCCTAGGCGTTAAATATATCAAACAAATTTCCGTTGACTCTCCGTTGACATGGAAACCACATTTTCATTGTCATAGAAGCCGCATAGCTTAGGCGTTCAATAAATCAAACAAATTTATGTTTCCATAGAAACCACATAGCCAACGCATAGTGTTAGATAAATCAACTGAATTTCCTTAGCTATGGAGACCTCATACATGGTGCGGACGGTATACGTTCTCATGATAACTATCAGAAGAAAATATAACAATGTTTTTAATTTGTGAGATATATTTGTCAAATTTGGGACAGTTTGTCTTTATGATATGTTCTATCGATCTCACTCGATGAAGCTGCTGCTTGTGGCCTCGATGACAGCTTCCAGGCGACCTCGGGACCGGCAACAGGCCTTCGTCACTATCTCCCGTTTCAGGCCTCTGAAGGACCTGGTAATCGTGGTCTTCATCTCGTCCTCTGCGTTGAAGCTGAATGTGTTGGTCTCTTTTCACACTGCGCCCCACACAAAGAAGTCGAGGGGGGTTGCAGTCAGGCGAGTTATGAAGCCAAATGTTAGGTGCTGTGTGATCGAAGAAATTCTCCAATAACCAAACCAGAATCGTCCTGATGGTGACGACGGGAAGGGGGGGGAGGGTAAAGTACACCTTACTCAGAGCATGGATGTAGACGTCGCTGATTAGCCCGAGGCCGTCTGGGAAGAACTGGGGAGGCATGACGTCACATTCAAAGCTGACGACGCCGAAGAACATGATTGTCGCTGGAAATTCATCTGCATGAATTTGGGCATATTCATGGGTGCGTCTGTGAGCCACCAGTTCTGGGATGTGATCATCTGGTCTTGGCATAAATTCTTTTCGTTGGAGAAGAACCACAGCATGTCTGGCTCTAACGAGTATTTCAACGTGTTGATCAGCTTCTTGGTGGGTTTGAGTCGCTTTTCCTGCATCGCTTCGGACAGAAACTGTCTCTTCATCATTTTATATGAAAAAGAACGAATGTTATTACGCACCACCAGCATGATGAGTTTTTCATCCACACTTTTCTCCCTTGCAATGGCCGCATCGACTTTCTGGGACCATTGTTGATAATCTCCTGGGTTTCAGCAACGAAATCCGGGTTCTGGTAGCATCAGATCGTCGACCGTGGGTTTTTCTCTCTGCTGTCGCCTTGTGGTCGAATCCTTAATCTTCTAGCTCTTTTTTGGTCTTTTCCTCCATCATTCTGCTAACGTTGAGGAAGTTTGAAATCTCCTTGTTTGTCTTTCCGACGCGGACTCCGAGGAAGATTCCATGCCTCTAGCACAAATTGTGGGGGTTCAAAATTTTCTATAGTCAATTATTCTCCCCAAAACTAAAGCGAAAATGGGTATTGTTTTTAAAAAGAAAAGGACCGACCACGAATGTAAAAAAAAATATGCGTAAAATTAGCTGTTGAAAAATGCGAACGAATACCCTCCACCCCTTGTAATTGCAAGAATATCTGCGTTTATTCGCCGAACAAAGATTTGTATACAAATTCTCTATTTGACAAGAATTTAGAAGAAAATGTGAAGGATCTCTTCACACTTTTTTCTTTCATTTTGCCTCTTATCGATATTCAGGAATTATTATATATTTCCCCCCCCCCCTTTATTTCGACCCCTACGTCTTTAACCTTTGTTAAGGGGGATCGGTTCAAAGGGCGGGGACGCAATTCCTCATCCGGTTGAAATGGTTACGAAAATTAAACTTCCTGCAATCGATTCCATCCGAGCTGACCTTGAATCCTTGCACAGCAGTGCGTTGCAATATCTCGACAATAAATTAGCATTACTCAACGCATCATCTTTAGGTAACTCTTGCCACATTATCCGAAAAGCACTGCAACATAGCCTTGTGTCACTGCTGTTTAATTATACTACGAAGTGCTGATCCTAAAGCCTCTTCCTATCTCTTAACTAGTTTTTTGTAACTAGTAGTGTTAAGACCAAAATTCATATTTTTTTTTTATTCTTTTTACAGAAACTACTGAAAAAACTACATCAAATACAGTAATATAAACGTTTTTATCATATTATAGCTACTGTACTTTCTTCACGGCATCCATATTTTAGAGAATAGTTAAAACACGTACGCAAACAGAAATGCTTCTAAATTATATATTGTTTATTTGTTTTCTTGCTAGTGAACCTCCTTTCATTTATGGAGAAAGTTAAATCAGTTTCTAATCACGCGCTTCAATTTTATTTTTCACGAATCTTTTCAACATCACATTATTACATTCCGTTCAGAATTTCACTTTCAATTTCTTACATGGAATAAATTCGCATTCGCACAAAGAATTAAGTTTTTCGAATCCTAAAAATTAACAAAATGTGCTATTCCAAGTGAATAAATTCGAGTACTGCCCCATTGGTTTCAGATTCGATTCAATTTTCATCTGAACACATATACATATGTTAGATGAATTTAGATCCACTCAATAATATCTATTCACATTGTTCTAAACTTAGTAAGAGAATTAGTGATGAAATATTGCCTAGTGACCTGATAGGTTTTCCATCTCCCCTAAATAAATTTGACTTCGGGATTTTTCCTGTGTTTCTTGTACGACGAATGCAATATGTAATACCTATTTTCCCCATAATCTTTATACCAGGTCATCTAGTATGGACCACAAAGTATGTTGTGACCGGTTTATCTATGTAACTATATGTATAATAAAGTACTAGTAGTATAGAATGAGGAGTAGAAGAGGAAGATAAAGTGCAATAGGTGGGGAAGGAAAAGGTGAGGGGAAGCAAACACTTTTAAAATCTTTTCATTATTGAATTTTGTCCTTTCCTTACTGAGTGCGTAGCTGGTCATACCTCTGAGTCCAAGTGGCCTTTTATACGAACGTTTTGATTTACGCCGTGTCTTATATAAGCTTGTGGACTCATTCATTTTTAGTATTCCTACTATTTTCTTCCCTAGTCTCTTTTATCTCACCCCTCTCATTCGCCCCTAGTAATTACCTTTTTTTAATAAACTTATCGTTTACTGTCCGCCCTTGTGAATTAAATGTGGCAAAATGATTTTCTAATATTATTCTCAATTATCGATCTTGCAGTTGCTCCCAATGAGTTAAAGGGGAAAGTTGAGGTTCGTTTGTTGTTGTGTGGGTTTTTTTTTATTAGGGGGAAGGAATGGGGTGTTAATTATAACACGACAATATTCAAATATCCTCATATATTGTAGTTAATAATTCCCATGGTTTCATTAAGAAGAGAGAAGCACCTTTTTATTATTATAGCTAATATTTGTTTAATTTAGAAGCAAGGAACTTAGTCAGGTTTGAGGGCAGATAAAAGATCGATAGGGAATCTAGGAATGACACTTTCTAGAGTCAAGACGACGATGCACTCGTTGGTTGCTACTCTCACAAGATCCTTTATCCATAGGCAACAGAATAATAGGCCATTTAAAATAGGTAGAACAATTAAAACGGGATCAGGTTCATCAGAGGGTTTTTTAAGTCCTCCTGTTGTTCAAAAGCCTATTGAAAATGAGTTAAAGGTTTCGGAAATTATTATGGACTTGTATGTTTGTTATTATTGACTTGTAGCTAGAAAGACGCACAATTTAACGAATTCAGAAGAATTGATGTAATTACGAAATTAGCAACAGATTTCTCATTTTTTCCCACAAACTCTTCATTTCTAGATCATGATATGGACGGGGGAAATGATCAAGGGGCTTGCGAGACTTCCTCATTTGTGGGAAAGGAGTTGGTGATTATATTACTGATAATTCAACTCTACCCAGGATGGTTCACGCTCACTTTCTCTAACCACTTGCGTGTACAAGTTGATGAAGAAATTGATAAATGTTAGATTAGCTTTCCTGGACAGCGGAGACCACCTGTGTTTTGCACAGTGCGACTTCTCCGCAAGTTCCACTCCACGTCGGATGCTCTGCTCCGGATGAAAAATGCTATATGACATGCCTTCGGTCTCCTTCAGTCACCAACGGCTCTCAGTGCATCCGTGGCCGACATTGACGGTACCTATACTGCAGAAAGCCAACAGTCACACTCTAAGACCTTTCGTTTTAGGGCTATGAAACTTCTTTGAGAGCTATCTATAGCTCTCTGCACGGTGGCGCCTCTTGTTCTGCCTAGGAACTATCCTGAATGGTACCACCTTTAACTATTTGATGTTACGCCTCTGCTCCCAAAGCATCCACAGCGCCTAGAGTATTGCGTTCGACCTTCTTGGAGCACACTTCGTGTCACGCTGGAACCGTGCCAGTGTATACGGATGGCTCCAAGTCCAAAGAGGGCCTCATCTTCACTGTCATACCCCCTCTGTGTGAAGTCAGTGGGGCTCTACAGGCTCCGCCTCTGTCTTCACGGCCGCACTGGTTGCAATACACAGCTCGTTACGGGACATAACGTGTCGTGTCTTGTTCGGAGACCGGAATGTGATATTTAGAAATTCACAAAACGCCCTGACTTCTCTCGGGTCAATTGAGTATCTGCATCCCCTGGCTCGTGGCATCTCTGACGCGACGGTTGACGCGAGCCGAGTGTATCTCGATGTTATTTTCTGCTGGATTCGTAGACATGTAAGGATTGCGAGGAATGAGCGCGCCGATGAGGGCGCCAAAGAGTCCGCGAGGACTGCGCGACCAGACCAGAGCTTGGCTTTTCATCACACTAACTACATGGCAGGGATCAGGTAAGCCCCCTAGTGCCTGGCAAAGAAGATGTGAGACAACTGATGGGAACTTAAGAGTTGCGTGTCATCGCTCCGCGACCGTCCCGTGGAACTACCACCAACACAACGGTGGCATCTAGGCATTTTCTGTCGTCTTCGAATTGGGCACACTTGAGGGAAGCACCACCATTTTATGGGGTGCTTCCCTACATCTTACCTCGACGACTGCGTTGTCGTCCAGAATGTTCGGCGCATTCTTGTTCAATGTACCTTTTACCCTTTGTACTCGGGATGAGTTCCTGTACACAGAATTGTGGATTCTTTTAAATTCTGGGATGAGAGGGGAGGGGGCTCCTTCATGTTATTTTACTCTCTTGGCTGTTGGTCCCATGCTCAGGTGCAGTGGAAAGGCGCGCCTCGCCCCGACATCAGAGCGCACTTCCTTCTTCTTCTTCGTCTTGATTCGTTCTTGTTTTTGTTTGTTCTTTGGATATGGTTCTCTAGTTTGTGTGGACTTTTTTTGTTTTTTTCTTTTGTGATCTGGGTATTTTTAATGTAACCTAGTAATAGTCAAACAATTGATTAGGCAACTAAAAATGTTTAGTGGTAGTCACCATTAAAAAAAATCACGATTGGGTTAATGGATTCCACCCGACTTGTCAGAGGTAGACTGGCAAACAAAAAATAAACATTTGTTCATCTCTCCTTTCTCGAATAAAAAGTGAAACATTTTTTTTGTAGGGTTGTTACAAGAGACCTAAAGTTGGTTAAACCCAATAATATTAAACGTTTCTCCATAATGTATTAGCCTTGGGGGAAACTAATACCCATGCCAAAACAGGGTCCTCATCCACCAAAGATCCATTTTAGAGTTCTTAACTCAAATTTGAATATCACCAAAGAGTTGTTTTTTGTGCTCACTTGGACCGTTTACGTGTAGCACCAGAAAAAAACAGCATTAATTAATAGAAGTGCTCTCTTTAGTCAAGACAACGCGCGACCTCATATCGCAAGAGATACGATAGAAAAGCTAATGATTCATCCTCTATACTCGCCCAACTTAACCCCATAAGATTACTATCGTTTTAGGAGTTTACAGAATCACCTGAAGAGAAGAAAGAGGCCAACAACAGAAAAGAGATCGAAATAACCTTAAAGCACTATTTTTAAATCAAAGTTAATTGAAAGATGGAGACTAGTGGTAGAAACAGATGTAAATTATATTACTTATTCAAATTAATAAATAAATACTTATTTAAATCTAAATAACTTCAAAGTGGATTTTTTTTTATTTCTATCCATAAAATAATGATAAACATAAAAAAAGCCGCATTACTTATGGGATGAGTTTATGCATTCCTGCTTCTGTACACCTAAACAACGAATAAGCGTGACTAATTCACCTTCTTTGTGACTAAGTCCTCTAACATTTTACTGTCCATTGCCACGCTAATAGTGGTCACATAAGACCTCGAGGGAAAATTATAGAGCTACCAGAAAACCAATGAATCGGACATAGGTGACAGAATTGCACGGTCAAAAAACAAAATAATTCCTCAAACCAATGTTTGAAATATACTGGGAGGAGATAACATGAGAAAGACCTCGTACCAATCGTGAATGAGCAGAAGAGCTTAAAAGAGTGTTAAAAGAAACATCGTTGGGTAAAAACATCCCAAGCCATTCTACCATCTTCGTCTAAAACAATTTTACAATTCCCCGAACCTTGAACGAGTTAGTCCATTTGCTTACAAGGTTGAACATCGCAAACCTTGAAAATATGAAACTTTCTGTTCAGAAAATCTACACAAAATAAAATTAGGAACAAAAACCGCATTCATTCAATTAACTGACCTTAACTTACCAAAAATTAGACGTTTTCTTCACAATTACTTTCCGTTCTATTTTAACAAACCATCGAAGTTCCGGTATAATGTAATTTTCGTAAAACAAATGTTTCCTCATTCCACATTATTTTATGTATGGGGAAACAAAGAATAACGAGAGGAACAATGGCAAAATGTATTATTTACATTCTCCCGTTTACAAAAAATCTATCACACACATAATCCTCAAACACCCTCCTAAATTTTTTTCCGCCTCTTGGTGATGTCTATAGAAAATTGCAATGCAATGCCGATTCACTACGCTATTTCCTTTAATGGACACACTTTCTCAATAAAATTAATCACTCAGCTCCCTTTCCCATATAATCGCTAGTAAAGATGAGTCTTCCATTGCCAGGTTTGTGTACTGGTTGAATTGCAAATATCTTATGCGTAAATTACTGCAAGTGACTATTGTAAGAACAACCAAATCCCTAAATGAATATTTTGTGAATTTACCTTTCACTACATGTTGAATCCCTTAATAGAATATTTTAACAATCATTATATACAACACGAATAGATGGATAGATAAAAAGATATTTTCAAGAGAGAGAGAGAAAAAAAAGAGGGGATCGGGGAGATAGAGAGATAAAGAGAGAGAGAGAGAGAGAGAGAGAGAGAGAGAGAGAGAGAGAGTTAAGGCCCTAAGACTGAAAATCCATTCACCCTAAATTCCGTCCCGCATAATAAGGTTGGACTCATCTCAGCCTCTGTTATTCCTTTAACCTTGAAGCGGCTGCGTGGTTGAAGACCTGGGTGCCCATTCACGTTCGATACGGCATTGCACCGGCGGAGGCTAACTGCCATCAATGGAATCCGGATCTGAACTTGGAGGATGGGAACAGGAATGGAGACTGGAGAGGAACCCTTTCCCAGGACTGAATCCAGGACCCAGGGTGGGCAACTAAGTATAATAGCAAAAGTTCCTAAGGTTAATATGAAGAAGAAGAGATACATATTAACAGCAAAAACACTGGTATTGGTTTGTGATGCCGCTGTCTTTACCAGCGTCAGGAAATTCCTGAACATTTCAAACAGGACGAGTTTATCTGCCAATTTATTGAACTTCTGAACCCTGCTGATCGCATCACTCCGCGAAGCCCCCTCAACGGGAAAAAAACCTTAACTCCGACCAGTTCCCATAGGAAATCCCGTCCCACAACGGCGACTTTAATCTCCCCACGATCTCATCGAACTAAAAAAGGAAAAAAAAAATTCCACTCGCTCGAAATGGAGGAAAAATACCTTTTTTTACGCTCTATTTTTAGAACCAGGATTTCGCAAGACGCTTTTGTAAGCTAAGAATACTTTTGAATGCGCCATTTATTACCATAATAATTATCAAGCTCCAAACGGTTACTAGGATGTTAAGTTTACACGAACACCTTGGTTCAAACATGTATGCACTATTTAACATCCAAGATTTACTTCATTTTGAGAACAGCTTTTTTATATGGCATTAAAAGATTAGATAATTAACAGGACCTGTTCACTTGTGAGGCGACCTGATGCTGGCTGAATGATTAATACTCAGACGTGAGTACAATTTAATTTCGCCCCCAAAGTCGTAGTAGAGTTGCCCGGTGGAAATCAAACCAAAACTAACAACCAAAACAGTAAATCCGAAAGAACGAGTTTTTGAAACTTTCACTTCTTGAATTTATATTGCAACTAAAAGAGGTTCTAAATCAATGTTATATAATAAAAAAAACTTACAAAAACACATAAGCACAATGAATGAAAAATGGAAGAGAAAGAAAAAGGAAATAGGCATAAAGAAATAATTGACTTTTGATTAGAAGCCATCCCTCTCTACGGACCTCCAAACCCAAATCTATTCAATCAATTACTTCCATTTTTTGTGCTGAGTCATCTCTAATCACTCTGACATTTGAATTCCAGCGGGCGAAAGATCAACACCAACAAACGATCATGTAATTTCTTTCTTTTTTTACCACAAACTTAAATGTAGTTACAAAAGATTAAAGCCTAAGAATAATGAATGGCATTTTTTTTCATACAAAGGGGAAAAGTAATTTTGAAAGAGGATCTGACAAAAATAATGTACTAAAAAGCAATATTTATGACATTTCTATGGCTACCTATTTTCCAGACGCCCTTTAAACGTTTTTTTTGTTTTTGTTCTCAGTAACAAAAGATATTTTTTTAAAGATTTTTCTTAAACGTTCATCGAAATATAACAAGCGTCAGATAAAGATTTATCTGATTTCATCTTTTGTTCCAATGATACCGGAGGAGTGGTGGGGAATTGTAGTAATTTTACCAATCCTTTCACTTACAGTTTTCGCAAACTTTCCAGTAATTACCACAAACATTAAAATTAATTTTTCTTGGGGGAAGAGAATTTTGAAATGGATATTTTTTAATGCGTTATTAGAATGGTAAAGTGAATTTGCTATTCACGTAATTGTATTCACTTTTCTTTCACTGAAAAGGTGATAGCAGTCTAACGAAAGACTGGGAAGTAGTATAAGAGAGAACTATCCTAGTTCTTTCCAACCGAGGATAGAATATTTTCCCATTGATCCTCTTTTTTTTCTCTTCTTAAGCGTGGACTATACTTCTTCACACCGGCATGTCCATAAGCTCAGTAAAGGCGAGAATAGTAATAGTTCGCCAACCTACCTTCATTCAGGCGGATCCCGATCGGATAATGAAATAGACATAAAAGTCAGTATGACAATCGCTGGTCGGCCCAAGGGCCCCAGGAGCCGGTCCTTTTTGGGGAAGAGGTGCCAGGAAGTATTCTGTGGAAGCCTTCGTCACCTCGGGGGAGAGGAACCTGTTCCGCGTCAGAAGTACGTGGATATACCCATCGGCAGGATTCCTTGGAACAGAGAGTTTGTGTGTGTTGTGCTGTGAAGGCGGGAGAGGAAAGACAGCAGTGTTGTGCTCTGTGTGAGGTGAGAGGTGCAAGATCTACCCACCCGAATACAGGGCTGGGCACAGCGCGTCCTCCAATCGGTAGCCAGATCTCTACGAGCGCTGACGTTTGTGTCCGCTCATGCCGGGATTCGGGATCGAATCCGGTACCGCGACATTAGGAAATCAACGCCGCATCCACTCGGCTAGCAAGAGCTCTTTAAAGACGAGAGTAATGGAGAAGAATGAAAAGGAGAGGATTAGAGAGTACTGGAACCAAGAGGAATGGTGAGGCTGAGGAATAATTCCCTTAGGGAAGAGCCAAGAGAGATGAGAGAGAGAGAAAAAGAATAAATGCGGGAAAGACGAATGGCAAAGTCTCAATTAACTCGAATAAACCCATATTTTGAGATTCTGTTTAGCGGAAAAGTGTCCCGGGACACGTTCGTACAAATAATCACCCAAGGGACTCAGAAATACCAACTTGCAACCCCTCTCTGGGGTAAAATATTTGTTACTTAAAACTAAGAACAGAAAACCAACGAGATCTCTAAAGAAAGAGATGAATATGTTGGGGAGGAGGTGTGGAAATATGTCGATGATATACATATAGCTGCAGATCCACTTGCGGGCGTTAGGGCCTGGAGGGCACGCTATCCTCCAGACACCATCTGCAACATGGCTGCCTGTGATACTCCCAAACACCACCTGACTCAGTCTCTGGAGCAACGACTCGTGAGAGAGAGTGGCTGAAAATAACGAGTTACCGGGTGAAATTCCCGGTAACCGGATAATTATTTATTGCTTGCTTGCGTGATACCATCATCCATCATGTTCGAGGTACCATCGTGATTCAGGATTATTATTATTATTATTATTATTATTATTATTATTAGGAGTAGTAATAATGTAATTATCATCGTGAGTCACTGACAAGAGTGCCGGTGAGTCATGAATGAAGTAATGCTTTTGTCTTTTATCCATCAAATCCATTTCATATTACTATTTTGTGGTAATCAGTAGTATTTTCCTCTCTCTCTCTCTCTCTCTCTCTCTCTCTCTCTCTCTCTCTCTCTCTCTCATATATATATATATATATATATATATATATATATATATATATATATATATATATATATATATATATTTTTTTTTTTTTTTTTTTTTTTTTTTTTTTTTTTCGCCCTCCAGTAGTGCATTTGTACATTCTACCTTTTGAGTCGACGTGTGACTGAGTCATGCTTGAAGACCCTCTCTCTCCCCTTATAGCCGATAGTCTTCGCTTGGTCTGACGTCACTACTCTTACTCATCTTTTTCATGATGAACATGCCTATTCTATTACTGGTGCCAAGTCGGGGTCATTTTCAATAGTGGTAGTTGTAGTACAAAGTCGCCTAAAAGTGACGATACCGTTGGAAAAAGTCATCGTTTTTAATAAAATAGAGGACATTTGCGTTTCCTCATCTGAATTGTTAATCCTTTAGTGTTCCTTCCTTCGCTTAGTGCCGCCTTCTTTTCTCACTGTGCTGTATGCACACCCTATGGGTCGTTCTGTCTTGTTGGGATCCTTGCTAGGCCAGACAAATATCAAACTATTTCCGTTCACAGCAACTGGCGAGACAATTGCATTTTTTGTCGCTCAACCTTTAGCAGTGAGATCCACTGCTGACTCAATTCTTAAGTAAGATTCAATAGTGCTGCAAGATTAGAGTCACTTCGTGAGGTTCACCCTACACGAGATAGAAATTTGCATGGAACGTTAATTGTGTGTATGTCACTGCTTCCTACACCTTCACCTATACATCCATGCACCTATAAACGGAATAATATCCAACGCATTAAAATTATCGAGTGTCGTTAGAGGCATGGACAGAGTATGGATAACAATAACCAAATAATTACGATCTAATTATCCTTCTAGCCATTGTCGGGGGTAATTTATAAATTCACGATCCATTACTAACCGAGTGACGGTCCAGACTCGAGAGTTTTAAATCTGATTTTTTTTATTACTACTCTTCTTACTTTTAGTATTATCATTATAAGTTGTACAGTCGTAATATTTCAAGAACTAACAGTAATTTTAATTTTATTGTATGCCTATAACTCCACGAACAAACAACAGTAAATCCTTTGTAGAACAAAGGCGTACAGAGCCTTACCCACTTATAAAAAATGTTGATTTTATCAGTGCGTTGCTGAAGTCATTCTGAATTCTTCCCTTTATTATTATCATTATATTGGGTTGAAGAATAAGTTCTTGCGATTTTATCAAATTTATTCATTACCATTAACAATTTTAAGAAAACTCCATTTTTAATTGATAACTACTTACAATTTAATCAATAATGTATTATCTGTTGTTATTTACGACTTCTTCCCAACGTTCAACTAGTTTTTCGATGCCTCTGCAATAAAAATCTCTGGATTTTGACTCAAAGAATTCGTCTAACCAGGTTCTTAATTCCACATCAGTATTGAACGAAACGTTCAATACTGATGTGGAATTAAGAACCTGGTTAGATGCCCACCATAAAGATAGGGATACACGCGCAAATTGTTGGAAAGCGATCGGAACAGATGGAAATCCGATGGAGCCAAGTCTGGCGAATATAGGGGATGCGGCAGGATTTCCCAATTAAGCGTTTGGATTGCATCTTTTGAAATATTGGCAATGTGAGGACGAACATTGCCGTGTTGCAGAAGGACTCCATAACGTCGATGAGGTCGCTTTTCACGAATAGCTTCGGCGAGTCGATACATTTGTTGAACTTAGAGTTCTGCATTTCCAATCTCGTTGTTCGCAAGGAGCTCATGAAGAATGATGCCTTCACAATCCCACCACACACGCAGCCTCGTCTTTCGTGAATGAAGTCCTTGCTTTAATCGCGGAAGTGGTTTTTTATTGGGACTAAGCCATTGTTTTCGATGGTTCATGTTGACATAAACACACCACTTTTCGTCGCCAGTGATGATGCGGTGAAGAAATCTGTCCTTATATCCACGAGTAACCTTGTGACGAGCAAGCAAACCTGCGGCAATCGGGGAGCGTTGAAGTTTGTTGCTTACGCTCAAAGCGTGCGGAACCCATTCACCGAGTTTTTGAACTTTCCTAGTCGATTGACGAGGATTTTCATGAAGAAGGTCGTTCAATCGATCTTCATCCAACTTAATGGGGCGACCAGAACGTTCTTCGTCATTAAGATTGAAATGAGCGTTTTTGCACCGTGAAAACCACCATTGAGCTGTCCTTTCTGATTAAGTATTTTCTCCGTACACAGCACAAATATCGCGACGAGCTTTGGCTGCGTTTGCATTGTTCCCATCTCAATTGAAAATGAATAACAACAAGTGTCGAAAATGCGCCTTTCTTTCAACTTGACATTCCATTTTGAGGGTACAGAACAAAAATTAATTTAACACAACTTTTAAATAAACCGCAATGACTTATTACTCAACTTCAAGACGTAGCCTAAGCAAAAGCCTAATAGTCTGAGCTGTTAAGAGACGTAGCCTAACCTTTGCAAATTTTGCTCTCATTATTTATTATTGTTTCTTAATATGTGCACAAATCACGTCAACAAAACTTAAATCAACACAACATTAAAAAAAAACGCAAGAACTTATTCTTCAACCTAATAGAATTACTCGCTGCCCTCCGTGAAAGGACTCCGGAGAGTAAGACCTGAGCAAAAGGTGAGTCAGGTTTTTTCGAGAACGGTGACAATAAAAACGTTAAAAATAGAATTGTATTAAAAATAGGAACCCAAAACAAAATTAAAATTGCGTTAGAATATGCGCGTGTGAAGGCCCGTATGAGCGTAAATGACCGGCATGTGTGCACTGCTGTGGTGTGTGAATGCGCAAATGGGTTGTTCTTCCCATTGGTGGAGTGGTGGTTTGACCTCGCTATTTTAGTGCGACAAGCAGTAGTCGTTCTTGAAAGGAGCCCCGGCGTTAGTTTGGGTGTCTGTGTGTGTGCCCACGATAAGTGGAGACAGAAGTTGAATTCCTATCCCTTATCATGGCAGTTGTGTGTCATGAGAACCAGACTTCTAAAGGTTGTCTGAGGTGAGGGACAGAGACCTTCGCTTCCACTCCATTCCCACACCAGGAGACAGTGCAGAAAGAGGATTGGATGTAGATGTCTCTATGTATCCTTCTAAGTCCCATTTTGGTCCCTTTATATACTTGTCGATGTCTTACTGTGTCTATTTACTCACATATGTCTTCATTCTATTACTACGTATAGCTATGAATATATTTAAATCCACCCATATCTTTTTAACACATGTATATCTGTCTTGTGTATACATTCCTTTGTCTCCATGTGTACGTAAATTACCTATATCCGTTTGCCTCTTATATTTGCCTGTGTGCATGACTTCATGTCTGTTCTAAACTAGTTCTGTGCATGTATGCTTACTTATTTTGTGAGCGATGTTATGTCCAATCGATTTCAATAGCCAGCCTGGAACAAATCATTAGCCAACCGATAGCCATCAATGGCAAGTCTGAAGCCAATCAGTCTTTAAATTACGATTGCTGCCCTTGAATCACAAAGGGAGTTGCAAACGAGAAATCCATGACTAAGGTTTCAAAGTACTTACGTTAAAGTGTCATGTACGGTTTTATGTTTCTGTACGTATTTCTAGAACTAAAATTTCCATCTTTCAAGTGTTTTGGCCAAGTCAACGCTGTTAATATATTAATAATAACGGTTTTCTATCACGGTAAAGAGGCTAACATAAAGGGGTAACTTGGAAACCGATTTGGGGGGGGGGGGGACTAGTGGAATAGCTATCGCATAAATGTAGTCTTCCAGTTCGAGGACGAAAGGATGTCACGCTGGACCTGAAGTAGAGCAGTTGTCTAATAATGCCATTACATTAACCGTACCATATATATATATATATATATATATATATATATATATATATATATATATATATATATATATATATATACTATTGAAGTCCACAGCTGTGGACTTCAATAGTACTTGCATATCATACAACATGACCTTTTACCTAATTATATATATATATATATATATATATATATATATATATATATATATATATATATATATATATATATATATATATACGGCTTCCTTTTGGCGAGAGATACATACCAGAGGAGTTATGCCTTGGACAACTTTGGATAGGGCCTGAGAGAGTTAAGACAATTAAACGCATGCCGAACATCCTTCACCGTTTTGACCGCCTCTTTGATTGATGGATGCAAAGGTTAATTGATTAAACATGGAAATAATTAGACTCCCCTAACTAGGTCATAGGCGAAGGTTTCTTATAAAATTATTGAGAAGGAAAAGAAAATTGATGCAATGAGATTTTACGCAGCTTAGTGAGGAAAAAGGGAATTAATTACGAAACAATTCGAACAACCAAGCAGTTACACACATACATATATGTGAATTGCGAAAAACTATTTAAAATGCGTAAAGATAAATAATTGGTAAATTGCGAACACACAAAAAACAAGCTTCTGAAAATAACTGAAACAATCCAAGCTATTGAAATTTCTAGTATTCCACTCTCTCTTTCTCTCTCTCTCTCTCTCTCTCTCTCTCTATATATATATATATATATATATATATATATATATATATATATATATATATATATATATATATATATATATATATATATATATATATCAACACACATATGCACCTACTTCGGGTTACGACACCTACTCTACTAGAAACACCATTTCCGTCATTTAAGGGAAAGTTAAGTGACATAGGGTGTACTTAGTTCCCGGATGGAATCGCCATTCAGGTCGACTTCACGGTAGCTGCCTTAAGCTAAAGAAACCAAGCTATGTTTACACACATGCACAAAGACATACAAAAATCAGACTAACATAGAAAATGGCTGAAATCTGCATTGTAATCTTGACTTATGCATATTAAACATTATTATCGATTTTATGTAATAAAGATAAACACAAAGATACAAATTTGACAACCATTCATTTCCGAAATGGTAAAGACCCGTAATACACTTTAAAAGTGCCTTTTCCAAACCCTATGGTGCCACTGGATGAACTGCCAACCTCGTAGTCTCGCCCTGCTTCCAAATGCCAAGTTTCCTTCTTAACCGTAGTCTCCACTTATCTATATGTTATTCGTGCTCTTTTACAAGTATGATATAACAATGGAGCCGAAATTTGATCGGGAAGTAATGCCGATAATAAGAATTTAATGATCATTGTTATGAAAAAGATAGCAATTTTTTGTTCTTCGTTCCCTAACCATTATGCGGTAAGGTCGGTGTTTGATTTGTGGGATTTGTAGTATACAGTATTGCGTGTAGTATGTTGTATTTCTTACGATTAATTAAGAAGTTCATTTGATCGTACCTAGTATGTTGATGAAGCATATATTCTCATTATAGTGCAATTGCATTTAAAATCATTTAATATTCTGTGGTGTGTGGAGTTTGCGAACTGTGATGTGTTTCTTTAACACAAGCCATACTCTCTCTTGCCATACTAAACCTAAGGTGGTTAGAGATGTATTATTGCTTTGATTTGATGTTGATAAAATTTTGCGCATGTAAAAAAAAAAACTGCGCTTTTAATGGCGAAAAGACTAAGAGAAGTGACGATTAAATGTAATAAATGGACAGTTATGGATTAATTAATGCTTTGTTTAAATACCTTACTATACCGTCCAGTGTGGCTGCATTTATAGATGCGCGGAAATTCACAACATACAAGAAATCGTGAACGTTATTTCTGCTGCATCATGGATGATTGCGCTGGCGTGCTGGTTCAGGAAGTCTAAGAATGACGCAAACCTCCCGTTTTTCTTGTTTATCCATTCTTCTCTCAATTCTTCTCCTATCTCTTCCTATAACCTCCCTTTTATCATTCTTATCACACGTTATTTATTATCTATTCTTATTATCTCTATTTTATTAAGTATATTCCCCCTTTAGTTACTAAGTGAGTTTTTTTTATTATTATTATGACCTAAAACTAAGAACAGAAAACCAATGAGAGCATCTCCACCTAAAAGTTTATTAAGGAAGTAGTGAAGCTAGGTCGTTGGGGCCAAGAGGGCACGCAACCCTCAAAATGTCAGCTGCAACAGGGCACCTTTCCTACCCAAACATTTAAGGTGCACGGATTCTTGTGTGAGCGTTGTTGTATTCAATTGTACCGATTATGCAACTCCTCCGGGTTTGGTAGGTTGGTGAAGTTTGGTGGAGTTTGTGGTGGGGATTGGTGAAGGTTGGGGAGGTTGCGATAAGTTGCTGAGGTTTGGTGAAAGAAGTTGATGGAGTTTGGTGGCGGCTTTTTTTTGTTTGGTGGAGATTGGTGGAGTTTTATGAAGTTTGGTGGTTTGATAGAGGTTAGTAGAATTGGGGGAAATTGATGCAATTTAAAAAGGTTGGGGAGGTTGATCAAAATTGATAAAGTTTGGTGGAGGTTGGTGGAGTTTGGTTGTTTCTGAGTTTGGTGTGTTTTTCTACCCTTCGCATTCTCGACTCTTTTTAAGATATTTAACATTTTTCTTCCATTTATGCTGCGCCCTTTCTCTTCCATTTATGTTGTTCCCTTTCTCTTCCATTTATCATCATTTGAAAGATACTAAGCAATTCTTGCCATAGTCAAAATACGATGGTAATGTATCATTATTTTCCTTCAATATACCCATACCTTATGTCACACCACAAATGGTGACGGACATGTAAGTTTTCTCACACATGGCTGCGCTTCGCAACCTTCAGATGTTTTTACCGGAAAATCTTAAGGGCAGAAAGAAATATTTCAACCAAGCGAAGGGTTTTTCCTATTCTTCTTTTTTTAAAAAAAAAATTTCGTGCAAACAGGTTTTACCTAATTGGTATAAGTTATATCCGTCTGTTTCCCGTGACTTCGTGTCTGTGACTTTTAACGAATTAGTAGGAACATAACGAATAATGGTCCTTAAAGGGCTCATGGTGCTGAGAACCAAAACCAACAAAAACCGAAACTGTACAGTGACGAGACTGAACATTTTCAAGGATGAAGGAGTTGCTAAACACCTCTGTTTTTAACACCTCGAAATTAACGTTTTGAGGATATTCAAAATCAAAAGGAAAGTCAACGGAAAAGTGTGAACATTTTAAGACACTTCGTTCGACCCATTAATTCTCGAAGTTGTCCACGTTAAAGTCGTATCCTGGTACGATGGTGCGTACGATAGAGTGGGAAAGGTTTACGTAATATAGTAATGGCCACCATTCGTCATTCTATAAAGAGTCATTAAATGGATTACCTTTTCTCGTTCCAGGAGCAACAGCCGTCATTCTTGGTGGAATGTGTTCCATCATTTTCATGTTTATCTGCCTCATATTCCTTCTCAAGAAGTGGAGAAGGGTGAAGAAGAAGGATGGCCTTAAGGAATTCGCAGAAGAGGAAAAGTCAGATTTCCACAAGTAAGGATCTTCTCTCCATTCCCGTTTCTTTTATCCAGAATCTTTTTTTTTAATGTTCTTACCTATTCTTTTTATTATATTCCTCATCTCATATTTATCCCTACTACTCCAATGTTCCTTCGTAACAATGGCTGGTTTCAAGGTTCCTAAACATGCTTATGTGCATAAACACAGCTTTGCAAATAAATATAATAATTTTATTACATAAATTTAAAAAGAAACCTACCATTATTTTATAGTTACTCAAATATGCAAAATTTTATATTCTATGTCAAAAATCATTTAATTTAGAATATAAAAATAAGTTCCGTGGCAAATATTCGATTACATTTGAAGACGTAATCAAAGCTTTGGCTTCGTTCAATTATTCTAAACATAACGATTGTTTTTTTTTTATAATGAGTGTGTAAAAATATAAAAGAAAACTATCGAAGAAGTTTATGAAAAGCATCCCACCTTACCTATCAAAGTCAAGTTTAGGCAGTTTTGTTATTTTTTGCCTCAAAACAATTAAACGGGACCAGCAGACGAGAGAAAATGGTTGGGTTTTTTTTTTCTTAAAACAGAAATTGCCAGTGTGACATTTTCTATTGTCAAGGAGAGGTTTTTAATGCTTGAGTGAATGGAGATATCATTTTTTGTATAGATTTGCGGATTCTTCCTCTGTCTAGCAACCCAAATGATCTCATCTTGAGCTAACTTTGGTTATTCACTATTTGCACATTTTCACTTCCCCTAATTCACCACTTTCGAAACCTGGTGAGATACGCACTTTGGTTTTTAGTACCCATTTACGCAGTGGGAGGGGGTCATTCTCAGCTCCTAACGGTATTCTATGGTTTATCTATTGCTACAGCCAGGCATTTATCCTATTCTAGCCAACTAAGTTCCTTTTGAAAGCCGAACCACTAAGAGCAACCCGATAAATGGTTATGCAAAAACATAGCAAAGAATCAAATCTAGATATCAGAGGGAGCTACGAATAGCAGATTTATTTTTATCAGTAGCTTTTCACTATTATACAAAAAGGTTATATTACGTAATATTAAATGCAACTAGATTAAGTCAAATTAAAAAAAAAACGAATTAACGAATATAAGCAAAAATAAGAATAAATTTACGGCTGTACGATCATCAAAATTGTCGGATAAAAAAATGCCTGCATTATCTTATGAAGATCTAAATAACCTTTTGGTGTGAAAACAAGATATCTCGTGATAATCTGCAAGTGATTGAGATGCTAACTCTACGCTATGTGAGGTTAGATTATGTAGGAAATATAAATAATTGCCATGATACTTGTTAGGTGTCCAAATTGATAGAAGATATGGATATTCGTGGAAAATATATCGTCTTGCTGTAGTCACGTTGGCTTAGTCAGTAGAACACTGGTCTAGATAACCAGAGACTTGAGGTTCGTTTTTCTTTCTCTTATTGATTTTTCTCGGGGTTCACCTCTTGTTAGATCTCTTCTCTTCTGTTTCTGGGAGAGGAGCTGGCTACCTAGGAGACTGCAAGCTCCTCCTCCACTCATATATTGGTATGACTGAAACAAAATTATCACGAAGAATGACCTACCACCTGACGAATGGCGTCCCCCAAAACCATACCAGCCAAAACTATGCAATAATTCTCAGCAGAAAAATGTTAGAAGAGAACACTAAAATTATCGACTCCGCACCTGATCGGCGACAATTACTATTTCTAGATGCTATTTACATACAAGAAAAACAACCAAAAATTAATATTCAATTCAATTCAAATGGAATACTACCTAGCAACAAGAATCGGAATAGAAACGCACGGGAGAGCTAATCTCAGGTATCCAGGTCATTTATCTATCTGGATACGACCGCAAATTTAATCTTCTACCTGTGCTCTTGACATGTCGCACCCACCCTGTCAAGGAGTTTGCCAGTGCACCCTACCTGAGTGACTTCTATGTTCGTCTGTACGTTTACTGTCTATCCATGATATATAAAACAATTCTTATAATTTTCTCTCGTATTTTCTTGTATCTCTGAAGATGTTACGAGTTGTAACGAAACGCAACAGATAAATAAAGTGTTTTTTACCTAAGGAATCTTCTATTCCCTCGCTATAATTTCGAAATCGTGCTATTATGAATTTTGGAGAACTTATACATGGACTCAATCCAGACATAAAGGCAATATAAGACAAATTGAAAGATGTGAAAAAAAGAATCACAAACGCAAAATTAGCAGTCGCTTTTAACAAAACCTGTTACGATGAAAATATATTGCCCAACTTTACCTCCATATATATATATATATATATATATATATATATATATATATATATATATGAAGACACTGTTTTCCCCAATAGCGAGTAAATTATTGTACACTGAATCCACCTTTTGAGCACAGAGTTTATTAAACCGGAACTAAAGGGCCTCTCAAATAGGACGCTCGAGCTTTGTCAGGTGATAGTAGCCATGTTGTTGAAGCGACATCTGGCAATCTCACTGTGAACTGTTTAGTAGTACTTGGCAAATTACGATTGAAGGTTATAGCGTTGAACAGCGTGTGCAAATCATCAAATGTTATTATCAAAATCGGTGCTTCGTTCGACAAAAGTTCCGCGCATTACGTGATTTCTATCATCTTCAGCGACGAGGCCCATTTTTGGATCAATGGATTTGTGAACAAGCAAAATTGTCCGATTTGGGACGGAAACAATCCACATGAGATACACCAGCACCAATTTCATCCCAACAAAGTCACTGTTGGTTGCGCATTTTCGACTAACGGAATCATCTGTCCGTATTTTTTTGAGAACGAAGATAGGATTGCCATAACCGTCAACGGCGAGACTTACAGATCGATGATAAGCAACATCTTGTGGCCTCAACTGGATTATATGCCTGATATGGATAGTGAAGACATGTGGTTCTAACAGGACGGCGCTACGTGCCACACTGCACACCCCACGATAGACATTTAGCACCAGCGATTTTAGGGCAGGGTCATCTCGCGCGGTGTCGACGTCAACTGGCCACTGAGATCATGCGATTTAACGCCATTAGACTACTTTCTTTGGAGCTACCTTAAATCGCAAATCTATGCGAATAATTCGCAAACAGTTGATGTCCTCAAAGTAGCATAACGAACACCTTCTAGCAAATTCAGCCAGATTTATGCGACAAAGTCATCGAAGATTGGGCCTCCCGAATACATTCCACCAAGCGAAGCCGCGGCGGACATTTGAAAGTCGTCATATTTCGCACTTAATGCCATAAAATTTACTTTCAAATTTAAAATGAATTGAGTGCATATATCACACACAACTTGTTTTATTTACATTTAAAAATCAAGGAACCTTATTGAAAGACCCTATAGTTTCGGTATGAAGTTTTCCATACGGCTAAAACTGGTATGGAAAACTCTATACCGAAACTAGTTCCGGTTCAATAAACTTTGTGCTCAAAAACGGGTTTCATTATATACATATACGCGCTACTTTGTGAGTTTCTTATATCCATATATATATATATATATATATATATATATATATATATATATATATATATATATATATATATATATATATATATATATATATATATATATTGAGACGTCGATTTTATAAAATTATAATTACAATTTTAATATTTTTTTTCTGCCTTACTTATGATCACGTCACATTGGAGAAGTATTTTAGACAAAAAATTGTTATTGTGGCGTCACATTGGAAACCTTTTCAACCGAGATATTTTCGTCACTTTTTCTTCCCATTCTCTGCTTTGGATTTGGCAACTTTGCGTAGTGCCTTGTGGTGGGTGTGAAATGTATTTTTTAGACATCGTAAAGAGACGCTCACAATGTCACTGTTCGTGCCTTAGAAATTTTGTTTGGTATTATTCTAGTGTCAGCCACACCACTAATCGAAGTCGCGTTGTTATATAGATACATCGATTTACATCAGATTGGGGTAAACGTTGATTTAACTTCAACGCAGAAGATTAGGGCAGAGAGTTGTTTGAATGGGAATAATTTGTAAATATTTAAATGGTTCGTGCTACCCTGTTGTATGTTTCCAAACTTCATGAGCATAAACAAAAACAAAACAGCACTGAGTCGATATACAATCTACACGCGCCAAAGTTTGGGTTATTATTTTTTCTTGCAATATTAAAGGTTATTTGTCTATTTCTGTTCATTTTGGGTGATAGGAAGCAAAAATGCGGCAAAATCGAGGTGGATTAAGATTTCGACGGAATCGGGTTCAAATTGTTTTGCCGCTTTTCGCCGTCTGCCGCCCAAGAAAGAAAACCAGATATGGACAAAAACACTAAAAATTCTACAAGAGGAAGCAATATAGTGTGCATAAAAAATTATAACAGTAAAATAAATGATAACTAAATATTTACCGAATGTAACATTAAGTTTAGGTGCTTATGCAGATCTAAGTCAACATTGCAATTAGAAAATAAAAGGTTACCCCCATTTAGTAACAAAATATGGTTTTCTTTTACAGATCTCATTTCGGGACAGACTTCAATATCCCAGGTTTCGCTCATCTCCCCTTTATTCATTCCTTGATTCAACATTTCCCCTCGAAACACTCTTCGCCCCCCAATCTTATTGAGTAAGTTAACACCCTTTGAAACAATCCTTCAAGTAAATTATATAACGTATGAGTTTATCGGAGCTATAAATATACTTGAGGTATATATTTTTTTATTATTTTAAGTGCCTGGATATACAATTAAACTAACCCTGAGACGATCCAAAAATAGTTGCATTGTCCATCACTAATTAACCTCCAATCATATGTATTTGAATTTTTATATGTTACTAATTCGTATCCTTTTAATTTTATAGCGTTGAAGAAGAGATGAACAACACAAAACTAGGTAGAATTTGGTTTTCTGTCCGGTACGACGACGAAAAATCTGACCTTCACGTGAACATTCTACATGCAAGGTTAGACAGGAAAATGTTATTATCACATCAATTAGTAGGCAAGTCCGCCATATAAAATTCGGGTGGGTGGGCAACAAGGTAAAAGTATAGTAGAAATTTATATAAAACCCAGTTTAAATTTAAGTTAAGATCAAAGATAAAATTGGACGAATCATTTAATATATATATATATATATATATATATATATATATATATATATATATATATATATATATATATATATATATATATATTCCATTACTTGAGAGTTTCCTAAATAAGGAATCTAGGTCCCCGAAGTATCGAACAACTTTCCATAAGTAAAAATAAAAATAGCCTTTTTATTATATAGAAGTAGACGAAATTAACATGAAAAATACTGTCAGGCTGTGAAATGAGTTGGGAATTTCCTCAATAGCTTCCTCTGTATCGGTTTTCAGATATCCAAATGGTCGAGGGTTAAACAGCCATCCAGGAGAACTGTGGGTAGAAGGCGTCATTCTTTCGCCCATGAACACGGTGAAAGCAACCAGTAAAACCAGTACAAGGCGAGCTACTCCCTCACCAGTATTCAACCATAGTTTCCTTTTCCTTGTAAGTTGTTTTTTCATAAGAAATTATAATAATGGAAGGAATATACTCCTGTTTGCTTTAAGAAGAATAGTCATCAATACACTCATTAATGGGACATACAATCTTCCACTTGTAAATGGTAGAATGATTTATCAAAGAGTTAATGAGTTAATTGCAAACAATTCTGACAAATATCCACAAAAGAGTAAAACAAAACAAAGTTTGCTCCAATGCTATATAAATCATGATTACCACCAATCCATGCGGAAATTCAAAGTCCAACTCTTTAGTAATATTAGTGATTGACAAAGGACCTGGAATCCAGGAATCACCACTGAATAATGTGCCTGTCCAAGTTTCGTGTGGTAGATCACATGTGCCATTAAAGAGAATTCGAAATAATATGAAACAACTTTATAATATTATTTTAACTAGCTAAAATCCGCCCTAGCGGCGTTTTTTTTGCTAGGCTGGCGGTGCTTGTTCGCTTCGCTCACAAAATTTAGAAAATGTTCGAGAGAAAAAGTTTTTTATTTCACAATACATTCAAAATTATTGTGCAAGAAAAAAAATCCCGTTCTCATTTTTTTTAAATACATACACACACACGCTACACCTAGGATCATTATAATAAGATGAATCAATAATTATCATGACTGGTTGTGAGCCCTTACACAATAAAAGAGTGAACCGTATGTTTTGGTGGATATTTTAATCTCCTCATCTTCTTTTAAGAGTCTAAGAATTAGATCAGGTTTAACACCATCTCACGTAAATTTGGTCTCTAATTCCTAATTTTGATTCTTTAAAAGAGTATTGCTACGTTATTTTAAACCAATCTTTCCGTCATAGTCCAAAAGTATTATATTATTTTATTTCTCCACAGCTTCCGAAAAAAGATGTAAAATCGTATATCTTGAAGTTAACCCTTCATGATATTCATCCTAAGAATGGTGAAGAAGTGGTTGGGTCCATCATATTCCCGTTCTCCTCAATAGAACTTAACTCAGACGAAATCTACTGTCGTGACCTGCTGTGAGATTGCCTTCATCTGAGCTCAATGTGATATACCTAATACAACCCAACACACTCCAATTGTTGATTTGTAGAATTTTACTATACATTCCGTGGTAAAGTATTTTGCCCTGGGCTACCATTTTCCGGCTCTTAAATGAGAGATACAAAGTACCACGATATGTTTAAGTGTTAAATGGCGAGTGCCAACTCGGTACCAGATTTTACTCATTCTGAACGCTTAGTTCACCTAGTTTTGTGCTAATAGTTGTTTACTTACTTTTCTTGTGACTGAGAATTGGTCCGATAGATAATCAGATGATTCTTTTTTGTTAATCATATATTGTACTCTGTATTCTATTCAGGTCTTATTCGATTTTTATTTTTTTAGTTTTACTGCTGCAAAATCTTTGTAAAGGCAATAAGCACTTTTCTTCACTGTATTAAATATGTATACAATTTATATATTATTTTTAAAATAAGTTTTATATATATATATATATATATATATATATATATATATATATATATATATATATATATATATATATTTGGTACATTTAGAATTCCTCCAAAATTGCTTGATTTTTTCATGTGTAAAACTTTATCAAAGAGCGATATTCAATTTTCAAATTGTATATAGTTTACATTAACGTTTATAAAAGCTCCAGTTATCTGTACGTCCCTCAAGTTTTTCTGTGCATAGGACTGATTGTCCAGACCATATTGTATTTTGGACATTTAACCATTCCTTTCAATCCCTTACATATATATTCTTGGAAAAGTTACAAATCCTGGATCAAGAAAATCAAATGGACAGGAATCCCTCTTTTGGAGAACTCCTTTCAAGAAATTAGTTCATATTGTCAATATTTATTTTTCTATAGCAAAGATGACTTGACTATAATCAATTTTCTTTGAAATTGATCTTTCAAAAGTGTCTTACGATATATCCTGATAATCTCACGACATCTTTTTAAATTAGCAAACCCAATATCTTTTAATTACCTACAAAAATTGTATATAGTTATGAGATTAACACAGTCTTAGGATCATTACCATACCTTGTTTTATCTCTAGGTTCAACGGTTCCTTCATATTTTAAACTTATTTTAATTTATTATTGAGTAATTTATTTAATTCACTGAACAAATTATTTATGTAATTATGCCGAGTTATATACCATGAACTCCATTGTTGTTGTTTTTTTGTAAATAAATGTACATGGCGACCGTGTGATTTTTAGTTTATTTGATTATAAGAACCTTGGTAATTAGTGGTAGACAGAAAAATTGGCATAAAGAGAAGATAAAAATCAAAGTTAAGTAAAGTAAACAGTGTATAAAACTTTTCTATGAAAATTCGAGTCAGTAAAAATAAGGATTAGAAGATGGTTGGATAAAGTAAGAGTTTGAATTATATCCAGGTGAGAGAATAGACAAGAAGAGAGGAAGGAATTTAAAAAAGGGAACCAAACTGAAAAAAATATTGTAAAAATAAAACTCATCGATATGCACATCAGCATAGCGCTTGATCTCTATGAAGGATCAATTAAACAGAAAGAGGAGTGGTAGGGGTAGAGAAAGTTTTGTGAGGTTGATGTACGATGACTCATCTTTATGATTAAATAATTTATTTCGAGTTTGTTGAAATAGAAAATAAACCTCGAAATAAAATCAGGAGACGGACAGAACCAAATATTTGCCAAGAAAAAAAACTGATTTTGGTGTGAGTTGAATAAATAAAAATAATAAATTTGAAAAGAATGTTGTTGTGAATAGTACATTCCATTCTGAACATTATATTCACTAAAAGTAGAGCTTTAGTGGGAGAGCGCATCAAAACACGGAAAACTACCGAAATCCTTCGTCCAAGGAATTTCCATGGGAAGAATTTTAACCACTACAAAGATCGAGGACGAAATCTCTTTTGTGGAGGGGGTGAGAGGGTCACCGGAGACACAGATAAAGCCAAAGACTCTAGATCACAATCAGAATGATTGAAGAATATTCAAGTAAAATTGAACCACGGCTCACGTCTGATTAAAATCCCGTGGATTTATATAATTAAAGAAGTAAAATGGGATTTAAAAGAGTTATTGTGTGCTTTTTAGGGTCAAAGCCCTTGGAGAGTTTGCTCGTGACTGGAATAGTAAAGAATAATTGATAATAAAGATGGTTGAAATAATATATTGTCAAATCCATCCATATATATATATATATATATATATATATATATATATATATATATATATATATATATATATATATTGCTTGTGGTGTCCCCCATAACGTAATCCAGCTATTCTAAGCCATCTAAAAAGATTGCTATCAATCAGCCTTTTTAAATATTATCCCGGCTTTCGAAGAGAATAGGAAAATCGCTTTTCCCCATTCTAGTCCGGCCCTATAAATCGAGAATTATAGTTGCAATAACAAAATTGTAATTATCTAAAAGCAGGGATAACATTTAAAAAAGCTGATTGATAGCATTTTTTTTTTAGATTGCTTATAAAAGCTGGATTATACGTTCTCCTATCGTGATTGTGAGAAGAGCTCCTTCAGACGGCTTGATGAAGAGCTTAGCTAGCCATAACATTGCCTGCTTAACCGCATAATTACAATTGCGATATTCAAATATAATTCTCGATTTATAAGGCCAGGTTAAAATGGGTAAAAGCGATTCTTCCGTTTTCTTTGAAAGCAGGGATAATATTTTAAAAGGCTGATTGATAGCAATCTATTTTAGATTGCTTATAAAAGCTGGATTATACGTTCTACTCTCGTGATTGTGAAAAGAGCTCCTTCCGAGTGCTTGATGAAGAGCTTAGTCATAACATTGCTTTCTTCATCGTATATATATATATATATATATATATATATATATATATATATATATATATATATATATATATATATATATATATATATATATATATATATATATATATATATATATATATATATATATATATATATATATATATATATATATATTTATATATTTAGAAGTGATTTTATGAATTTTTTTAAAGTGGACAAGTAAACTGGTATTAATTTCGAGTGCATTTTCCCCCCCTCCTTCTACCCCACCTCCATTTCCCCCTCTTCCCCCCCCCCTGTCTCCCCTCTCCCTCTCCACACTTATACCTATCACCTTCTTCCCCTCCCTCCTTATTTCTCCCCTCTCTATCTCCTTCTCCTCTCTTCCGCACTCTCACTCTCTCCCTCCTCTCCCCTCCTTTTCCCTTTCGTCCTACCCCCTCTTCCCACTTTTTCCACTTATATCTACACCTCCATCTCTATCTAACTATCTCATATACCCCTCACCATCTTCTCTCCTATGGGTAAAGTATTGGAGAGAGGGAAGAAAGGGGAGGGGAGAGAAGGGAGAGAGAGAAAAAGAGAGGGGGGGGGAATGGAGGGAGGGGAGAGAGGGGAGCAGGCTAAGAATATATATATATATATATATATATATATATATATATATATGGATATAAGAAACTCACAAAGTAGCGCGTGAGTAGAGCAATAAATGCAAAAAATCCCACAGGAAAATGAAAGGCGTATTGTTAAGTTTGCCCTAAGCAATACTTTGGGCAACCGGCAAATCCTTAAGTCTACACTTGACGTAACATAAATACAATATTCTGAGGGGAAAATGCAGCAGCGCTTTCTCTGTCCATTTATCGGAAAACAGTCCATTGGAATTCGGCTAAATTTATTTACAAATCTAATGACTGATTGAAGATCTGAATCAGATTGTGCATCGCACGCTCCCACATGCCTATGTCGACGAAGGGAGGATTTTGGCAGACCATGGCCGACCGACTACACCTGAAGAGGTCATGGCAGTCATAAAATCCTTCAAACAGAAGGCTGCAGGCTGGATGGGCATCACCAGAAATAACTTGGTACATGCTCCCCGGCAGATCATTCAGGGAACCACGAACATCTACAATGCTTACCTGAATATGGGCTACTTCTCAGACGGGTTAAAGATGGCTAAAATCATCTTTATACCTAAAGGGAGGAAGCCTGATCAACTGGTGGACTACAGGCCAATATCCCTAAGGGAGATTATAAGCAAAGTCTACGAGAAGCTTCTGGCCAACAGTTTACAAGACCAACTGACCGAGCTAGAAGCCCACAGCCCTCAGCAACACGGGTTCTGCAAGAGAAGGGGGGCTGACACAGCCCTTGCCCTTTTCACCGAAAAGCTCGTCCGCTGTAAAGCTGAGAGGAAATACGTAGACGTGGTGATGTGGGATGTACAAAAGGCCTTCGATAAGGTTTGGCTAAGAGGCTTACAATACAAAATCTTGGGCCTCCAGCTGAACCCAATCCTGGAAAGGGTCCTCTGCGACTACATCATGCGCAGAAAAGCCCGAATTTCGATCGAGGGCTACAGAGAACTCGAGTTTGAACTTGAGGTGAGTGTTCCACAAGGTGGCTGTCTAAGTCCGCTGCTGTACCTTTTGTACACACTGGACTTACCTGATCCGGTAGGGAAGGAAGTGATGTACCTGCAGTTTGCAGACAACATCACACAAATCGTCCCCAGTTATTACAAACATGCTGGATATCAAGCAAGGCAGACAGCCATCGAAATCGACAACATTAATTGATACGAACGAAAGTTGAAATTCAAGACCAACCGCCGAAAGTTCCAGATCCTTCTAATTAACCGCCGAAGACGTGTGGATGTCTCATTGAATGGCGATATTTACCCATACGGAAACAAAGGAAAAGTCCTAGGTCTGCAATTTACATCCAAAGGATACAAAGTGCACATTAGTTACAGAATCTCCCTAGCCAAAATACAGCTCGGCAAACTGTATGTTTAAAAACCTCAGCTCGAAAAACCTTAAAAAGCTGTACACTGCTCTGGTGCGCTCAACCTTAGTGTATCCGGCAGTGGTCATGCAGGCTGCGAGTTCCACCTCTCTCAGAAAAATGCAGAGAGTGCAGAACAAAGCAGCCGTGCTTATAGCTGGAGCAATAAGGACGGACTGTATTTAGCAAACAGTACTGCACGCAAGAGCAGGACTAACCCCTCTGAATATAAAACTCCAAAGGCTAGGCAAAAAGACCTGGGACAAAATAGAAGAAGAAATACTCCCGAATATGAACCACAATCTAGACATTCCGAGAGCAATTAGGGGACGTGCCACCAGGCAAACCCTATTCCCAAGTGGAAGGAACTGCTCCCGAGAGAACTAAATTGGTATATTTACATAAACAAAATATATAACTAAACAGGTGAAGCAAATACACCAAAGTGCAAAGAAGGAAGAAAGAAGAAGAAGAAACTACAAACAAAAGAAAAAGAGGCGAAGGGCCCAATGTGATATCAAAATATACAAAACAGGAATTAAAACCTAAACCCCGGCAAAATGAGAAACAAGCTATTAAGATAATAATAAAGAAGAATATATATATATATATATATATATATATATATATATATATATATATATATATATATATATATATAGCAGATAAGAAACTTGAAAGGCTTGAATGCCACGATGGAGGAAAGATCAGATATATTTATCTATTTATGTAAAAAAAATAAAAATAAAATTAAAAAAATAATAATAAAAAATAATAAAACAAAACAAAAAACAAACAAACAAATAATAATAATAAACAAATAAAAGGAGGAAAAATAAAAACCCAAAAAGAAAAACCTGAGCGATGCCCTCTACACAGGGACAACACTTAAACTCTTTTTATCTTTATATACCTACTACACATTTTCCTACTTCTTACATAAATTTCAATTTTTTTTCTTTATTCCTTGATAATGAACTGAACAAGTTCAAAAATACTTGGAATCCGCCTTTCATTTTCCTGTGGGATTTTTTGCATATATATATATATATATATATATATATATATATATATATATATATATATATATATATATATATATATATATATATATATATATATATATATATATATATATATATATATATATATATATATATATATATATATATATATATATATATATATATATATTTTATATATATATATATATATATATATATATATATATATATATATATATATATATATATATATATATATAGCGAGTGGGGTCTGTTCTTTCTTGTGGATGTCCGACCAAATAAATTCGTACTTGGATTTCTCTAAACAACTTGATGAAAATACAACTTTATTTCGGAATTTGAGGTTCTTATAATGAAGGAGTGGAGCTTGGTGAATCCATCCCCCGAAGTGGAACGGATCACAACGATGAAGAAGTGTCCTCGATTGTTTCTAAGGCTTATCTGAGTTCCGGAGCATAATCTCTCTTGTTTTATAGAAGGTGAGCGTGACCATGGGAGAAATAGATAGATAGATAGATAGATATAGAGAGAGAGAGAAAGAAAGAGAGAGAGAGAGAGAGAGAGAGAGAGAGAGAGAGAGTGGGGCGAGAGAGAGAGGTCGTGTAAACCTAACACAGACTCTCGAGGGGAATTGAAAAACAGAATTATTAGTGTTAGAGGTCAAGTGCCAATAAATACTGGTTACAGGGCCTGCGCTGACAGTTTCAAGGAGAGATGAATGAAGGCTCACATCGTCGTTACGCGATGCCTAAATGTAGTAACATGAGCACTATTATATATATATATATATATATATATATATATATATATATATATATATATATATATATATATATATATATATATATATATATATATATATATATATATACAAGACCTTACTGCACCCAAAGTGGACTAAGGAGATGAAGAGGAAAGCGAAAAGAATTAAAGAGAAATATCAAGAAATTAGAGACAATGGAACGAATCGGCAGAGAAATAAAGAATTAAAACAAATGAAAGGAGAAATGATTTTTCTAATAGAAGAACAGCAAGATAAAATGTGGAAAGAACTAGTAAAGAAAGCCGAAACAACAGATAATCCAAGGGAAGCATGGAGATTACTTAATATAATTAAAAGAAGACCTCCCGGGAAACCAATCAAAATTACCAACAACAACAATGAGTATCTAAGAAGCAACGAGGAGATCGAAGAGAAATTCAGGGAACACTGGAGCAAAATTTACACAATAGAGGAGGCAGACAACGAAAAATTCGATAGAGAAACGGAAAGAAGAGTCGCAGAGTTCATACAAACAAACATACATAGAGTGACAGCGGCAGGGCAGGTGGATAAAATTACAGAAGACCAACAGGGACCTGGAGTGACGATAACGACGGAGGAAGTTAAAAGTGCTATAAACGGCTTCACAAACGCACCCGGGACAACAGGCCTAACAAAACAAAATTACGAGAGGGCCTCCGAAAACATAGTCAGGAGCATTACCGAACTTTTCAATGCCTACTTAAACATAGGAGCCTTCCTGGATAAGTTCAAAGTAGCGAAGATGGTTTTCCTGCTAAAACCAGGAAAGCCATCAAATCTGGTCTCGAGCTATAGGCCGATTTCGCTGCTGAACTTCCTGGGTAAGGTTTTCGAAATGATCGTGAACGGAAGACTGGACACTTTCTTCGAAGAAACAGATATAAATGGATTCAGGAAAGAAAGAGACTCTACCATGGCTCTAGCAGTCATTACAGAAAAGTTGGCACAAGCCACTGCGAAAAAGGGTTACATGGACGTGGTCCTCCGCTACTTCGAGAAGGCCTTTGCCAAGGTATGGGTCGAAGGCCTAAAATATAAACTGCTTCAGCTTAACCTCGGCATCATGATGGAAAGACTCTTGGCTGATTATCTAACTAACAGGGAGGCATATATAAGTATCGAAGGACTAGAATGACCCATCTTTCATCTCCAAACGGGGGTCCCACAAGGGGATGCCTGAGCCCCACTCTGTACTCCATCTTTACAGCAGACCTTCCGCCTCCAATTTCACCAGACTGTATGAATATACAGTACACAGACGATATTAGCCAGGTGATCTCATCACTCTCCACGAACCCAAGATGGCAAGCAAGGACTACCGAACGTGAAATAAAAAATATAAATATAAATATAAAAAGTTGGAAGATTAAGACTAATGTTACAAAGTTCAAGATTATTCCAATCCTGTGAAGGAAAAAATATGATATTAACGTCGACGGAATAGAGTACCAATACTCAACTGAAGAGAATGTGTTAGGCCTACATATAGGTAAAAGAGGATACCATAATCATATAAAAATCAGGAAAGCCAAGACAAAATTAGGCCTAAGACTGATTTACAACCCTAAGGACTTAAGTCAAAAAAGAAAAAGGACGTTATACAAAGCGTTTGTTGAATCTGTCCTGGTATATCCACCGATACCATTGCACAAGACCCTGACAGCTTGCAAAAAGAATCTACAACGGATTCAAAATAAGGCGGCTAATTTGATCACAGACACAAGAAGAATATCCGGATGGAAAAAGAATCCGAGAAGTAATAGAAACGGCCAATATCGACCCAATAAATAAAACCCTGGAAAAGCGGGCAAAGAATATATGGTCAAAAATAGAGAAAAGCTCGCAGATACGAGCGAAGAATTAATTAACGATTCCACAAAGAAACCGAGTTCGGAAAAAAATCCCGAGGAGCAGGCACTGCCTACTACAGGAGGAAAACCCGATCCTAACGTGAACAAAGAAAAAATCAAGAAGAACAAAGAACAACCCAAGCATACCTAAAGGACAAAGGCATGAGGTGAATTGACAAAAGTACATTTTCTTACCTAATTCGAGCATACTGAAATTAGATTCTCTCTAAATGCTACAGAATTTTCGTAATATCAATTACTAATATTACACAATAATTTTCATTTTATCACGCCTATCATCATGCCCTAAAGTAATTTTGAATCCTCGTTTTGCGTTATTTATAGTGAAGCAGGTTTTTTTGCACAAACATTTTATTGCATATGAAAAGAAACTTAAATTACACATTAGAATTACAAATACTATAATCAAATAGATGTTAATTTATTAATGACCGTACATCAGGCTGGACTACCTCTTCTTGATTTCAATCGGGCAAAAGTTGCCTTTGTAACTCTTTCTCTTGTAAGTCTTCTCTGGCTGATCTCTTCTAATCGTCAAGCAGTAGTCCGCCATAAGGTGTCTATCTATCCCAATGACCTTAGTAGCGCTCTTCCATCGTCATCAAATCCTGATGGAAGCGTTCCCCTTGTTCGTCGCTCACGGCTCGCAGATTCTCTGGGAATCGGTCGAGGTGACTATTTAGGAAATGCAGCTTCACATTTATGTTGCATCCCAGATCACGATATGCTAAAAGCATATTAGTAACCAGGTCCTCGTAGTTATGTGCCTTTTTGTTTCCCAAGAAGTTACGAACAACGGCAGAAAATGAGAGCCAGGCTGCCTTCTCTTTTTCATTGATGGCGTTCACGAATCAAGAATCACTCATAAGTCTTTGGATTTGGGGACCATCAAATACTCCTGCTTTTATGTTTTCATATGACAAAGCAGGAAACGCTGATACTATGTATTGAAAACAATCATTGTCAGTGCTTAACGCCTTGACATACTGCTACATCAACCCCAGTTTGAGATGAAGTGGATGGAAAACGATCTTCTCTCGACTTACGATTGGCTGACTAACAATATTTGGCATTCCTGCTTCCAAAGCTTCCCGAACTAGCCAATCGTTTTGGAACCAATGTTTGTCACGGTCTCGACTGTCCCACATATAGATATAGCATGGAAACTTTGTATATCCCTTCTGTTGGCCAAGGAGTAAGTTGACCATCTTAAGGTCTGCACATATGATCGAATTGTGTTCATGGTACTTAAGTAAATCCATTACCATTCATATGCCATCGTGAGTTTCTCGCAGATGGACAGAGTGACCGAGAGAAATTGCACCAAAGTCATCTCTATTATGCAAAAGGACACACTTAAGGCTACGCTTTGAGCTATCCAAAAACAGCCTCCAGTCAGCAGGGCTATAGGTGCCAAGTCCCAACTCGATAAACAGACCAGGAACATCGTGGCAGTATATCAATTGTTTGTCCTCAGAGAAATACTTAACAAATGTACACTCCCATGTTCGGTAATATGATACCAGTACCGACCTGTCAAGCATATTTCTTTCACTCAACCTGAAGGCTAAAAGTTCTACTGCTTTCTTGGAGAGCTCCAAATCACGTATCAAGTCATTTAAATCCTCTTGATTGAAACAGTAAGGAGCTAATGACTGTTCATCATCTGATGATGAATCTGCAGACTCTGAATCCATTCCGTGGACGTCCATATCAGGTACATCATTTTCATCCTCGGAGGAAGCATATCCACTGAAAATCGGAACTGGTAAAGACTCAGAATGAGGTAAGGGAATGTTGAGGTACTCGATCTTGTGCCGATTTTTCTCGCCAATTCCTATAGTAAGTATTCACCAGACAGAAATAACGGTCCAATACATTATCCTTTGTCTCTCGCCATACCATTGGGATTCCAAAAGGAAGACCATTTCTCTTTCCTTTCGTCCACTCACGAAGATGTTCCACACAACTATGGAAAACAGCATGTGGGGCCCACTTCATACCTTGATTGCCAAAAGGAACATCAAAATATGCCTTATAAGTGCGGATCACAAAGTTTGATATATTGCACCTTTGACGAACTAGCAAGTAACAGCCACATATGTAGTAGAAGGTGTCTGGATCATTAACGCAATTTCCTCTTGACGAAGCCATCACTCTAACATGAGACCTGAAAAAAAGAAACAATAATGTCAGTTTTTGCACAATAACACTTATTACTATCTTACTACTATGTACTGTGAAGTATTTACTTTCTACAAGCACCCTCTCTGTCTGTCCAGAGGGCAGTTCTCGGGGAAACGAGAAAATAGAAATTACAGAATAACTATAGCATGTAGGTAAAAATGGATTATATATTTGAAATCAGCATGAAAAAACGAATTAAAATTGGCAGATAAATCTAAGTCACCAGAAAATGTGATTAAAATTGTTCCCCTATTGAAAACCACAAACTGAATTAGAATGTTCAAGAATAATGAATAGAAGTAACGACAAATCAAACTTAGAAAGAATAAACAAACCAAGAAATTCAACAAAGAGAAGATAAACCAGCATCCTGGCAATTTACACTCTCACACACGACTACTCTTTATCCCCCTACCCAATTATAATATTATTATTATTTAAGAAAAAATATATAATAAACTACTATGCTATCTATCTATCACCCCTTCTTCTCTCACCTATTACACTGGTCTGCGTCAAAAATGTACCTTAGATTTTCTGTATTGTTTCTTAATAACAATTGATATCCTAAACCCGAATCTGGCATCCGTTTTTCTTTATCAGGTCCAGTTTTTGCGATACAGGGGGTGATAATAATTTTATAGTTTATACATGTCCTATATTACATCAAAATTTCAATAGTTTTTGCACTACTGTATTCGCAGTAAATTTTGTGTACATTTTAAGTAATTATGTTAATAAATTTATATTTTTTCAGATTAGAAATTGCTTAGCATTATAATAATAAGAATAATAATAGTGGTTGAGTTAAAAATGAACAGAAAATGTAAGAATAGCTCCAACAAATTTTGCACCACATATCTGCTGCAAGGGATGCTACATAAGTTTAAGATGCTGGAGTAAGGGCGAACAGAAGTCTCTCTCTTTTGGTGTTCCCATGGTGTGGAAAGAGGGCAAAGACCACACTACGGACTGCTATTTTTGCATGGCAAATCTTAAAGGTGAGCATTGTATCAAGTATTTAAGCTTTCTGTATTATACTGGCTCCTGAAAATGTCATTATTATGTATAGACTTAGCATAAAATTAAAAACTAACATAGTTCACTTCAGCATGAACATATCTTTTACTAAACATTTATGTACCATCTGCAACTCCAAATCAATTACTTTATGTAAAATGCAAATATATTTTCCACAGGTATAAATAAGAAGAATAAACATAGTGTGGCATATCCGGATGTTCCTTCTGCAATCAAACCCCTGCCCCATTGTCCAGGAATTCCTATACTTTCTTCCCCTGAACATATAGAGGGCCATGAAGGAATTAATATGGAAGTTGATCAAGATTATACCACATCTGAGTCTTATCAGTTTTCCACACATGATATGGTCTCAAGACCAATCACTCAAGTTCAGTTAAATGACCTGACCATGGATCTGGGGCTTTCAGAGAAGAATGCACAACTTCTTGGCTCTCGCTAAAGAAACAACATTTCTTTGCTACAGAAATAGAGAACAAGAATTTCGAAGCTATTTTTTACAGCATTCTTCCAGCTCTTTAGTATACTGCGCCAATATTAAAGGACTAGTTGAGGCCCTTGGAATTCCCTACAACCCATTGGAATCGAGATTTTTCATAGATTCCTCCAGTAGAAGTGTAAAAGCTGTGTTACTGAATATTGTTAACAAGATAGGTTCCTTTCCTATAGGCCATTCAATCCAACTTACTGAAAGTTATGAAAATATGAAAAAAATTGCTGGATTCAATAAATTACTCTACCCATAATTGGAGGATATGTGGTGACTTAAAGGTAAGATCATTTTACACTTGAAATTTCTAAGCTCTTTGATATTGACATTTTCATTTTTAATTGTTAATACTTGTATACACTTTTTTGTCAACTTACATTTTACAAGAATGCAAATCTGGAAATCATGAGTCATTTTTGAGTTATATTTGTTTGTGGAAGTGTGTCCCTATAGGTTAATGCATCCTTTTGGGTTAATGGGGAACTTATCCTAATTAAGGAGGTATACAAAATAACTTAATAAACTCAAAATAAGATGTCCATATATCCAATTAGTTCCAATAAAATTATTTAATGCATCAGCATACAGGACTTTTCAGTACATATTCATATTCCTATTGTTTTAAGAAATATGACTGAATTTGTTTTTAGAAATATTACACTTTGAATTTACATACCCTACTAAATTTCTTTTCAGGTAGTGTCTCTTATACTTGGGATGCAAACAGGCTACACGAAGCATCCCTGTTTCCTATGTTTATGGGACAGTAGTGCAGATAGTATGCACTATGAGAAGAAGGTTTGACCTCCACGATAAGCATTTAGAATTGGATCAAACAATGTGATAGCTGAACCTTTAGTGACTCCTTACAAAATACTGCTTCTTCCACTGCATATAAGGCTTGGCATAATGAAAGATTATGTCAAAAACCCTTAATAAAGAAGGCCAAGCTTTTAAATTTCTTCTTACAAAATTTGCACAAATCAGTGACGCTAAGCTCTATGCGGGAATTTTTGATGGACCTCAGATCAGGAACATGATGAGAGATCAGCAGTTTGAGGCATCAATGATGGGCATAGAAAAAGATGCCTGGAAAGCTTTCAAAGCTCTAGTTAACAATTTTCTAGGCCATGAAAGAAGCCTTGAATATGTTGCCCTGGTCAATCAGCTCCTAACATTTCTCAAACATTTGGGAGCTCGAATGTCTATAAAGATACCCCTTTTACAGTCCCATCTGGATTATTTTCCCGACAACTGCGGGGATTACAGTTAAGAACAGGAGGAAAGATTCCATCAGGAAATAAAAAAAATGGAATCCAGGTACCAGGGTAAATGGGACTTAAACATGCTTGCTGACTATTGTTGGTGTTTGAAGCGTAATGCAACAGATGAGAGCACAAATGAAAATCGTCAAGGGCGTCTTTTCTTGGAAATTAGAATTATTTTCTTTATTATGTTGCACTCTTTATATTTTTTTTATTAAAAGGATTATAGTTTACATACGTTTATTCCTGTTTCTATAATATACTCGTAACAATAATAATGCATTATTAGATAGAGAAAGGTTTTTAAAAAAAAATTTCAGGAAAAATGAGGTAATCTCAATGAAAATGGTGTATGCTGTACTGAGAAAATCTGACCTGATTGAACAAATATACATTCATTTTTGAGCTCAGGAGGTTGGATTCATTAAGAAACCACAAATAAATCATGAGGAACATAAACAATTTTTCAAACGCAGGCCTGTGTTATGAGTCACATGACTCATAACGGCATTTATAAATAAAAGACACATTCTTTCATCCTTCCCTATCTATTCCAGCTAAAGCGGCTGATTAGATCCAATGGTATGCAAATTTTTAAGGATAAATTTTGGCTCTAGGTATGTTTAACGTATTCTTATTGCTTTTTAAATCATTTGCTAAGTCTATTGTTTAATTACCAAAGTATGGAAGACTAATATAGTGGGTTAATTTTGGAGCTGTATTGATGTTTCTTTTTTCCTGTAAATGTCATTAAGGAACCTCTTAATTGAGTCCAAGTAGCCATTATTTTTAAAGTGTTTCTTCACGAAGCTTAATGTGGTAGGCTCTATAAATAAGAGTCCTTAAATAAGCCAATTTACTGTTATCTTGGAAAAGGTTGAAAACGATAGTACCTATGCTAGTAAAGGTTGATTTCCTATAAACTGATGCTTTATAAGCTATTCTTGTTCCACAGCAGTAAGAGCGAGCTTGCTTCCGCTGAGTGAATTAACTGATTTATTTCAAATATTGTTTTCTGGCGACGTTAATTAAGCCTTTTATCTGAAATATTAGTACATTGAATACCCTTTTACATGAATGCAGAACTATTTGAGTTGCAAAAGCCCTCGTCTGTTAATTCTGAGCCCGAGTTGCGAAGGAATGATCCACCAATTCATTTTTCATCGGTAATTATTAAGGTATGTGGTCGTTTGTTTTAATTTTTAGGCTAAGGGTAATTAGTTGAAGTGATACGATTCTAGTTTATTATATTTTTTAATCGAAGCCTTAAAATTGAACTAGTTTATAATTAAGCCACTTTGAGAAATTGCAAGGAAATGAGGCTTTAGGTTCAGGAAAGGAGTGTGGAGGAGGCCGATCCTAAGTAGGTTTTCTTGAACCCCCAAACTTGGAACAAGGAATATATTTGATTTGTAATACTCCTAGGACCTAGTTTAAAGTAAATAGTGTCACCACCATCATTATCTTTATTAAAATTTGGGGTAGATATTGGTTACGCTTAACCCATTTTAAATGGTAGCTATTCCACGTTATTTTTTATCTTCGTAATTCAGCTGCCATAACCAAAGAAACCCTTTTGATTCCTAATCATCCCCCCCGCGGCATCTATATGAACGTGTGCAATAATAGCAGCAAGTTAAATTTCATTGCCAGCACCATTTTCATTTTTCATATTTAATTAATATTGTTAAATTAATTATTTACTGCGTATGTTAATAAAGCACAACATCTAATCTCATCCATTGCAATCCTCGAGAGCATTCAACGTCCTCCAAATTGACTCCGAGTACTCAATACTCTCGTTCGTTTCCGAAGTGATTCAAAACAAAAGCAACAAGTGAGCATAAAATTAGTGTCAGCAGATGCCAGTGGTGCTACAGCCATGATAGGCGCGCACATTAACATGGGCACCATCGAGATTGGCCGCGGAGGAAATGCGATCTGTTGGCGACTGGGGTAGATGCGGAACCACACGACGTAAAGCGATTGACAAATCCACTACCTGGGCAATGAGGCTCTCTATGGAGAGCGTGCAGAAGGCACTAGTCGCCAAGCGGAACCAGTAGGATGGATCTGTCCTCTCTTATTGCTCTTTAATTGGTTCTATGCATGGGTGGAGCTTCACAGTCTCTTAACCTCTCGATAGTTGGAACCATATAATCGGTCGGACTAAATAATCGGGTAACTTGTAAGCTTGGTATGAACCTAGCTTTTTGTGTAGCTACCGGTTAACCTAATCAGTAAGGCGCCTGTCACTTTTATCTCAGTGACGCGGAGTCAAAGGTCGACACAGTTCTCGAATTCTTTTCCTCCACACTTCTCTTTTATCGCTCTCTTTAAAGATGTTGGGTATCTCTAAGAGAAGTTCGAGCAGCGGAAGTTTGTTGGGTAAAGAGGTGAGAGTGACACAAAAACACAGTTTATGAGCAGAACCATCGCATCTCAGCAAGCAGAGGTTATGTCCCAGAAAATGTTGCCTTCTCAAACGATTAGAAGTTCCAAATTCAGGCGGCCACTGAATCTACAAGTCCGGGAGGCACCTAGTTCCTAGTAAATGTGGAGGTTGGATCAAGCAGCTAAGGGTCAGTAGTAATCTAGGGGTAGGTACCTTTACATTTCTAATCTCATTTTAGAGAGGAAGATCCTCTATAAGGTCCTCCACCGGGATATCACGAGCGCCCTTCAGCAAAAAATTGTGCCTTGGCAACAGTTGAGATGGGAGTGTGGGAACATGGAGATCGCACGTCCATTGATTCTCTGAGGGCGAGGAAAATTCGTAGAGCCAGGACCTGCCCAACTGGGACCCGAAATCAAACCTCTCTATTGGGGTTTTATTGTGGATCGCTTAGAAAAGAAGCTCCCGGTTTGAGGGCACGGAGGCAAATGAGGAAGGTTTGTCTCAGAACTAGAAAACGGTCAATTTGGGAAAGGAATATCGAAACTATGTTGGAAAAATGATGAATAAGTGCATCTGGGGACAGTAGGGCCACGTTTTGTGCCTGGTTACCAAAGATCCCTCAGTGTGGCGACTCCCATTCTGGATTTGGGCTCTTGAATAAAACAAGAACAAATAAGGTTAAAGTTGAGAGGTGGTGGAAAGGGAGGAAAGGAGCGCAAACATTGTGAGAGTATAGTCAGGGACCGGCGTGACTTCATATAGCAAGGACTCTTTCTGGCACCACCCCCTCCGCTAGTAGGTAAGAACTGGGCGGTAGTTAGCCTGCGGAAAAGTTTCCAGCCTAGGAAAGGGAGGGAGGACTGAATGTGAGGTTCCAAAATACTTGTTTGCATTGGGCGAAACGGCATGAAAGTGAATGAAGCCTCTGTTTCCAGCGATGAATGATGTGCAAGCAAAATGTGTGGCTTCCTTTTTGACAGAGGTATGGTGCAGCGAAGTAGTTCGTTGTGAGTTCAAATGAGTATGGGAAATTAAACTTATAGAACTATCACACAATTCTATGTATCTTGTGATCATAGAAATAGGAAGAATAGGTTTAGTGGGTGTACAGCAGCATCCAAAAGGAGATAACAAAATACCCAAATCTACATTTCTTTGAGAATTTCGTTATAAAAATTGCACAGAATATTCTTTTAAATTTGTCTCTGATGGTGACCTGGTTCTATTTCATTGAACTTAGGATGAAAAAAGTTATATGGAAGTTATGCGTATTTGAAGAAAGGATGCGTCCAAATTAGAGAACGGACACCTATAACTTTCAGTTGACATGTAAATACTCGTGACGTATGTATAACCACATTGCCCCGCGTTTATTGTTGACTGTTATTGATATAGGGTGACCCCCAAAAAACGGGCCCCAACTTTCGATAGGCATCATTTCTTAATTTTCTGCAAGGATTGAATGAAACTTTGGTGATAACTAGTTTATTGTTTTTAAAAACATTATAACAAAACATGAGAGTCTTTGGACTTTTCTTCTTTATTCTAGAGCACGTGTTCGAGATGACCTCCACTTAGCTCTGTGCATTTCTTGAGGCGCAGCACAAAGTTGTCCATGACCTCTTTACAAACCGACCGACTAATGGCTCTGATCTCATCCCTGATGGCTTCCTGGAGCTCCGTGATGGTCCTGGGTCTCCCTGCGTACACTCTGTCTTTAAGGTAGCTCCAGAGAAAGAAATCGGGGGGGGCTAAGGTCTGGGCTGTGAGGTGCCCACTCAAAATCAGTTTTGAGACTGATCACATGGCTACCAAAGTTCTTTTTCAGCCAATCTCGGGACAGCTTTGAGGTGTGAGAGCTTGTTCCATCTTGCTGGAACCAGAACTTCCCCATAAGCGACGGTAACAGGGTCTGCAGCTCCCTCTTGAAGGTTTTGAAGACCTCAACATACCGCTCCTTGGTAACTGTCACTGTCGCGCCAGATTCCTTGAAGAAGAATGGTCCAATGATGCCTCTGGCTGAGATTGCAGCCAATACCGTGCACTTAGGGGAGTGTAGGGGCTTGATGGCTACTTCATTTGGTCTGGAGGTCCCCCAGAAACCATTTGTCTTTAAGTTTACCTTTCCTTCAAGATGGAATTGAGCTTCATCTGAGATACAAAGGAGGTTAAGTAAAGTTGGGGTCTCCTGAATCTTCTCCAGTATCTTGGCTGCTATAGCCTTTCTCTGCTCCTCGTCTGAGGTTGTAAGGGTCTGCTTCGTCTGTATTTTGTATGGGTAGGCCTTTACATCCATTACTAGCACTCTCCTGCAAGTCTCACGGGATATACCGAGGGACTGACTTCGCTTGCGCACAGACCGTTTTTGGACTCTGCTGAACTGATTCTCTCACGCTCTCGACCAGCTCAGCTGTATGCTTCCTGAGGCGTCATGAATGGCTTGGACAGTTGTCACTGGCTGCATTGAAGTTCTCCACTTTCGATCTGATGCACGAAAGTGTCCTTCACTTTCTTGAACGAGCCTGTTTTGCAGTAATGTTTAACGCAGTATATTCTCTGCTGGAGCTCCCATTGAGATCTAGTTGTGTTCACAGGTGTTGCTTCTCTCATGTCCTGCAAAGTAAGGACGATTAGTGAATGAATGAAGGATATATCACAAAAAAATGTGTGCAGACCCGTTTTGGGGGGATCACCCTGTATTACTCGTATATCAGGATGACGCGACGAGTAAGGTTGACAAATCATTCAGAAAGCAGGTTTTCCAGTGGAAGAGTAGGGAAATACACTGCCTGACACTTCGAGGAATCAATTTAATAATAAATCATAATAATCATAATAAATATCCATGAGAATAACGGGTACTGCAAGTGTACGAAGAAAACGGATAAGCTTTCAATAAACTCTCAGGGAAGTTCGCTCGATGCAACAGATATCGATGAAGTACCGATTTGAGACTGCAACCTGTATTTCACCTTAAGTTGCCAAAAACATTATTAATCTGAATGTGTCTCGCCAGAGTGTCTCACGTCTCTTGAGATAGGTAGGATCATAGCACGCTACCCTACTAAGAAACCACTCATATGTAAAAGGAATAAAGTGTGTAGGTTGGCTTTGGCTACTAATAATGGCTTGTGGCATGCTTAACTGTTACAGTGTGTTTTAAGGACGAAAGCTAATTTAATTTGTTCGGATAGGATGGAAAGCGAAATGCAATGCGTAATACAGGTGTGAATTGAATCCCACATGCACCAAAAAGTTAAATTTGGAGGTGGAAATTTTAAGGTGTTAGGCATGCCCTCTCGTCAGTTTAATGCGGCAAATTAAACGCAGCAGTATACAAGAATCTACATCAGGAACATGTGATCACTTCTCTACAAACAGCGGGAGTACGTGCCCTAGTTTAAATATACGCAATTATCCGTGCTACAACAGACTGGGAAGTTCTTGGATGCTGAAAATATCGACTTGGCGAAATGGCCGGCGCAGAGCACTGAATTAATTCCCATAAAAAACACTGGCCAGCGTTTCAAAACTTTTTTTCAAAGGTCGTAGGTTTTCCAACTAATTTAGAATCATTTTGCATGTTGAATTTAACAATATAATTAGTTTTTTTGGTCAGGTCTTGTTTCTAAGATATGTTCGATTTATATTAGAAAGTATATTCCAAAATAGCGCTATCATCCAACCGTTTATTAGTTCTGTTTTGTCACATCTAGTGATGAGTAACCATACATACCCTATTTTATTCATCTCTTCATGTTTAGATTTGAACTACAATGGATCGTACGTGTAAGAATCATCCGAATAGGTTTTGTTACATCTGCGGACATGTCGCTCTTCCAGACCGTAAAACAAAAAAAAGGCATATCATGCTCAGACTTACACGTTGGAGTGAAACTAGGGAAGCAGTATAAGCCATTTGCTGTAAAACATGTGTGGAAAAATTAAGGGATTGTAGTAAATAGAAAAGACAGAGTATGTCATTCGGTGTGTGTCCCAATGTTGTAGAGGGACCGACTGCTACTTCTGCATGACAAATTTGAAAGGCATCAATCGCAAGAACAAGCACCATCAAATTTATTCATTACCATTTACAATTTTAGAAAAACTTCATTTTTAATTGATAATAATATGCAATTTAATCAATAATGTATTCTCCGTTGTTATTTAAGACTTCTTTCGAATGTTCAACTAGTTTTTCGATACCTCTGCAATAAAAATTTCTGTATTTTGACTCGAAGAATTCGTCTAACCAGGTTCTTAATTCCACATCAGTATTGAACGAAACGCCGCGCAAATTGTTGGAGAGCGATCGGAACAGATGGAAATCCAATGGAGCCAAGTCTGGCGAATATGGAAGATGCGGCAGGATTTCCAAATTAAGCGTTTAGATGGCCTCTCTTGTCATATTGACAATGTGAGGACGAGCATTGCCGTGTTGCAGAAGGACTCCATAAAGTCGATAAGGTCGCTTTTCACGAATAGCTTCGGCGAGTTGATACATTTGTTGAACGTAGAGTTCTGCATTGCCAATCTCGTTGTTCGCAAGGAGCTCATAAAGAATGATGCCTTCACAATCACACCACACACACAGCATTGTCTTTCGTGGATGAAGTCCTTGCTTTAATCGCGGAAGTGGTTTTAATTGGGGCTAAACCATTGTTTTCGATAGTTCATGTTGATATAAACACACCACTTTTCGTCGCCAGTGATAATGCGGTGAAGAAATCTGTCCTTATATCCACGAGTAGCCTTGTGACGAGCAAGCAAATCTGCGGCAATCGGGGAGCGTTGAAGTTTGTTGCTTTCGCTCAAAGCGTGCGGAACCTATGCACCGAGTTTTTGAACTTTTCCCATCGAGTGAAGGTGATTCGCTACAGTTTTCTGATCACACGCCAATTGTACAGCAAATTCTCTAGTCGAGTGACGAGGATTTTCATGAAGAAAGACGTTCAATCGATCTTCATCCAACTTAATGGGGCGACCAGAACGTTCTTCGTCATTAAGATTGAAATGAGCGTTTTTGCACCGTGAAAACCACCATTGAGCTGTCCTTTCTGATTAAGTATTTTCTCCGTACACAGCACAAATATCGCGACGAGCTTTGGCTGCGTTTGCATTGTTCCCATCTCAATTGAAAATGAATAACAACAAGTGTCGAAAATGCGCCTTTCTTTCAACTTGACATTCCATTTTGAGGGTACAGAACAAAAATTAATTTAACACAACTTTTAAATAAACCGCAATGACTTATTACTCAACTTCAAGACGTAGCCTAAGCAAAAGCCTAATAGTCTACGCTGTTAAGAGACGTAGCCTAACCTTTGCAAATTTTGCTCTCATTATTTATTATTGTTTCTTAATATGTGCACAAATCACGTCAACAAAACTTAAATCAACACAACATTAAAAAAAAACGCAAGAACTTATTCCTCAACCTAATACCTTTGGTTCTTGCTCTGATTCCGAGGCTAGTGTCACTAACGATACAGCTGAGTTTGATTCATACAAGCCAGAAGAGGGCGACGAACTGTGCCATTTTCGCAAGCCGAAATCAACGACCTGACACGAGACCTGAACCTTTCCAAATATTCTGCTCAGCTATTGGGTTCAAGTCTTCGAGACTAATGTATGCCGATACCGGAGGCAACATTCTATTGGTATCGGGACCGCAACAAAGAATTTAGGAAATTTTTCACGTTTGATGAAACCTTTTACTGGTCTAGTGTAACAACATTGCTGACCTGCTCAACTTAATGGGACTGAAGTATGATGCTATGAAATGGAGACCTTTCATTGACTCATCTAACATAAGTCTCAAGGCAGTTCTTCTTAATAACGACAATAAGTTTCATCGATCCCCGTTGGGCACTCAGCTGCAATGAAAGAAACCTGCAACAGCATGGACCATCTGTTGTCTGCTCTCAACTACCAGGAACACAAATGGCTGATCTGTGGAGATCTTAAAGTTGTTGGAATCATCCCATGCCTTCAAGGTAGGTACATAAAGTATCCATGTTTTATGTGCTTGTGGGACAGTCGGGCTGACGACCATCATTATGTCAGACAAGACTGGCCGTCAAGACAAGGATTAGAACTCGGTTCACACAACGTTCTATCCCGCCCTCAGGTTGAACCGAGCAAGATATTGCTTTCATCCCTGCACATCAAACTCGGTTTAATGATGAACTTTGTCAAGGTAATGGGCAGGGAAGGTATATGATTTGCTTTCTTCCGTCAGAAGTTTCCGCGAGTCAGCTTGGAAAAACTGAATACAGGTGTATTTGATGGTCCTCAAAGAAGGGAGCTCATTAAGGACACCAGTTTTGATGAAGCACTGAATCTTGCTGAACTCTCTGCCTGGTTGTCCCTTAAGTCAGTCATTGCAAACTTCCTTGGCAACCACAAAAGCCATCAGTATGAGAAGGTGACTGATGAGTTATTGGAGAACTTCCGCAAACTTGGTGCGCGCATGTCAGTGAAAATGCAATTTATTCGGTCCCACCTGGACTCTTTTCTCGAGAATTGTGAAGACTTCAGTAAAAAACAGGGTGAGCGCTTTCACCAAGATATTCATGTGGTGAAGGAACGCTACCAAGGGCGTTGGGATGTCAACTTTCTGGCTGAATACTGCTGGTGCCTAAAAAGGGATTTGGTGTCTGCTAGGCACAATTGGAAGTCCCTTCAGAGACCATTCATCCATGAGTAGCTTTTTAGTATGTTGTACTCTTCTTGGCATCAATTAGAACATTCTGTAAGCCTTTTGTGTGTCAATCAGTTTAAAATTTAATATTGTGTGTATGTCGTGGTATGACATTATATTACATCAATACCATATTATATCTATGGGGGAGGGACCGATAACTTACAGGTGAACCGACGAAAGGACGGAACACCGCTAGTTTAGATGGGCTTAAATGCGAGATGAGAGTGCAACGAGGTCAGGTAACAAATGGGCAATGGCAAAGCTCAAGGTTATTTAAAGAGGCATGTATAAAAATATAATTTTATTTACATAAAAATAATGAGAGAATTGATGGGTAAAATTACCCCAGAGAATTAACGGCCAAAATCACATCAGTAAACGAAGGGGGGAATTGTAGTTATAGATCAGACTATGAAGTTAGAACTTAATGTATTACAGGAGGAGACTATTCAAATGGGTGGGGGTGGGGGAAGAATTAACTCAATTAGGTTACTGAAGGGGGGAGAGGGGTTGGCTTACGGATGTCTTCTGCACGTGAGGTGAGGCCACTCGGAACTTCTGAGTGGGAGGTTAAAGTGATGACGGTTCTCCCAAAACAGGCGGGGGGGGGGGTAACTTCCGGTCTAGGGGAGAGTATTTCGCCCCCTTCCCCGAGGTCCAGGAGGTTTTTTTTCATAATGGCCGCCGAATGCGCCGACATGACATTTGGGGGTAAAATGCAAACATTTCATTAAAAATTAAGTGTCGTCAGTGTGACATTCCATCTTTTTCTCTCTAAAAACTTTATATATTTTTTGTTTCTAAGCAGTCCAGCTAATTTTATGCATTACGTGTGTCCTTTAGTAGCATGAGATTTTGACAAATCAGTCGTAGCATACATATCCAAATCAGTTGCTGCAACAACACATCCAAGCACCGGGGGCTATGGCAGCGGTTGAAGATCAGAGATGGCAAACATTTGAGATTAAAGTTAACACTTTGAGGTTCGTATTACTTTCTTATTGAATACAAAACCTTTCTGATGCTTGATAATTAATAACTAGCTAACTATTAACTTTTATTTTCATTATCCATAAGATATCTTATCTTATTATGTATTCGATTGTAGCCAGAGGTGAGCAGTATTTAAATAGATTTATGTATTTAAAATTGTATTTGTAAATACATTCGAAATCATGTATTTAAATACTTTTGAAAGTATTTAAATACAATGTATTTAAATACTTTTTGCAAATGCATACCAGATATAGCTGTTAAGAACGTGTAATACATGTTTTAGCTTGTCGCAACTTGTATGACACAAACGGTTGACTGCGTGAGCTAGTGAGGGAAGATTGCTTGGATCAATTCAAATTCAGTTAACAGATGGTTACAGTTGTGTTCGGTTGTATAGTGAGAGCGCTCAGCTTTATTCCAACTGCTGCATGGCAATTTCAACTTCTTCGAAAGAGTGTGAAATGGAAAGATTAGACAATAATAAAGACGAGGAAGATAAAGAATCATGTAATTATAGTCATCCTTTACTAAATGGTAATTTTTTTAGAGGGAAATCTTCCGACGGGAAAAAAGTGAAGTGTGCTTGTATATCATGCAATGGCGAAATCTCTGCGGTGAGCAATGTTACTTCTAATCTACGCATTTATTTGAAAGTAAGAATTTATTAAAGCTAATTATATAATACTTAATTAAATTGACAAGTTTCACTATTTCTTATTTTTAAAAATGGCAAAATTGCTAGGTGCTAACGATAATGTTAAGTAGCATAAGTTTACCATGCACGAACCTACATACTTCCCTTTACAATACCTTTATTTATAGTATATGCTGATTGAATTTACCATGAATCATAGCAACGTGAAGCAAATGTCCTTCAATTATCTGATCATATACATTTATCAACAGAGAAAGCATCCTGCTTTGGTGAAAAAAGCGGATAACTACGTGACAGCTCAAAGAAAAGATTCAAACAGAAAATGTTCCGTATTAGACGATTGTCCTTCGTGCAGCGGTGTTAAAGTAAAGACATTACCCGGGTATTTTGCGGTGAATACTAGGAGGGTCAAACAATCTGTTGTTGATAAGCTGATTGCAGATTTTATGATACAAAGTGTGCATCCCCTATTAACCATGGAGCAACCAACTTTTGTGAGATTAATTGAAGGTGAGTTCTGAGTTACAAATGTTGTTTACACTTAATATTAGTAGTACAGGTTAAGCTCTTATAACGACCGAATACTAAAGCGTTCGGATCATTAGTCACTACGTAGGCTATATAACGAAGTTAAATAAAGGAAGACATATACAAACAACAGAGGTTAATATATTGCAATAATTTTATGAGAATCTACATACATATATTCTTAAAGTGCGTTATCATTTACTTGAAGATATTATTGAATAAACATTTTTCAGTAATAATTAGTACAATTATTGATCGATTATATGTAGTTATTCGATGAATTCCTAAAACGATGTATTTCGTTATAGTAGCAATAGCTGTATATCACTATGTCAAAACTAGCATGCCCACCCGTCAAAAATTTAGGAAATAAAGTTTGATAATGTATATATTCCTAACAATACTGAAAGTCAATATTTTACTATGTAATTCTGAATATGAAGGACTAATAATATATTTATGAATTAATGTACCAGTCATATATAGCTATAGGATATTCATATAGCTACATTTTATATATAAAATTTTATATGCATACCATATATTCTCATTTCATTGTGAAAATCAATTTCATTCACAATAATCACACATTCCACTACAGTAGGTCTAAATTATTCAGTTGACATCATTTCAAGGTGGACGCTAGGCCGAAATCTTATAGAAGAAGAAAAGTGACAAGAGTTCTACTGAAGAATAAACTAGACAGCACCTCTTACTCATGTCTTACTGCAGATATTTGGTCAACTCGTCACCGTAGTTTTGGGGCGTTACAGCTCATTGCGTATGTTAAGATTTTGCTATTTATGAAATATGAAATTGAAAATGTCTTTACAGTTAGGGAGTAATCAGCTCTTGGCTGAAAGCAGACCTATTTTGGGGTGGAATTTATCTCGATTATATTAATATATAAAATTTATGGAAACATTTATGAGACAAACATTGGACTGTTATTTCATATTTTTTTTCACCTTGAGGAAGCTGCTCTTGTCCGTCACATTGGAGAATTGGCATGCTGTCGCTTCACAGGAGAACTTAACTACAATCAAGATTGTTGAACATATGGAGAATATCATCAATGAATACGATATCCCCCTGCACAAAATCACGAGCACCGTCACTGATAACGGCTCTAATTTTGTTAAAGCGTTTAATGAATTTTCAGTCACTGCTGCAAATGTGTCCACAGACTTAGAAGATCAATACCTCCATCATGGAAACGTAGTGGAGAAAATGCTTCATATTTCAATCCAGCCAACGGAAAAGCAATGAAAAAGTTTTAGATTCCTCATCGGCTGTAAAGCTAAAAAACTATCCTGAGACTTCATGCATGCTACAAAGAAGTTACAGATAACATACAAGAGCTAAAGGAATTGGCTGTTCTACCTGATTTTATAGTACTAGATGAATTAAGTGGTGGTGGTAATAGTGGTGCGACTCAGGGTGTAGTGCAGCTTATGATGTAGAATCCAGTTGTATGGCACAAAAGCGGCAGGAATGCCATTGGCAATTAAAAGTTTATATTAAAATAAAGATAAAAAGCAGGAAATGTCTGTGAGCACATTAGAAACATGACGCATCAGTAACAAGTCCACCACACGTCTTAATCAAACCCTCAACATCATATGTGAGGAAGTGGGCAGCAAGAAAGAACTCAAGTGGTGGATGACGTGCCTATTGGCTCAACTAGCTGAGGGTCACAAGGTTGCTATTGATGCAGTTTATCATCGTGCATGCATGACTATGCTCTATAGAAGAGCAGAAATTGTTGGGTGTGACATGACTGAAAATAATGTAACTCAGGTCGTCAGAACACATGACAAGCGTATTTTTTATCTTGGCTTTCTAGACATCAAATGCAACATCGCACGTTTTAAGGAGGATATCGAACGTCTGATTCCAGACATCACATCATTACAAAGGAATCGTGTGTTGGTCGTGTTTATGATGGTGACACACAATCAGCTACCTAAATATAGGCAAGATTCAAACATTCTTTACACTAGCCAAGAAACTTTTCCCTCAGACAGAGCTCGGCGAGGACTTCCTTCTGATAACATTGGCGCCAATGCATACAGAGAAGAAGCTGTCGGGTGTGTCTAGTGACGGGCTGGATGGCAGCGCGTTGACCACAGTTTTTACCAATTGTGGTAGTTCGCCACATCTGGAGAACACGATGCTTGTATCAGGGGTCTGTAGCTGCTATGTGATCATGAAGAAGGGTTATGATCAATACGTGAAGACAAAAACGAAAATGATAAGACGAGCGATCTCATCTACCTTCCCTTTGATAGATGGCTCAAGACATTGTGTGCCTCAAAACCCCAAGCACATTTCTGCTTCAAGTCCACGAAGCTGGATCTTCTCATTCTGCAGGTAAGATCAAGTCATGTGTCTCATTCACTTCTTTGTCTAATCCATATTCGCAAATCGACTTCTCCCTCGACATGGAGACACTTGTTTCTTTGAAGCCATGAAAAATTGCTCTAGATTAAGTCCACTATGCCTGAAACCTGGTCATCTATCTCCGTGATTTGTACCCCCCCCCCCCGAGAAGTGAAAGTGGGGAGTTTAAAAGCTTCGCTTAAATTAGCTTTTTTTTTAGACTCGGGGTGTCGCAGTCGCTATGCCGCTCATCAACGGTGTTCCAGTGACGCAGCAAACTGTTCACAACTCGTCGCAAGCTACTTTTCATTGCTCCTTTTTCCTAAACCCCTATATCTACAATGGTGCCCATACCCAGGAGTAGAACATTACGCAGTGGGTAACGTTTCTAAGCGATGTTCGTCGTCTTCTTTTGTTCATAATACCCCACGTATCTAGGAGGGGCGGGCAGTGTAGCGTGTCGAGAATTGCAAGCTGTACGTTAAAAAGCTTCGCTTGAATGAGTCTTTTTTTTGAGACTGGATAGCGGTCGATTTGCCGCTTGCCAACTGTGGTCCGTCGACTCAGGAAGTTGTTTGCATCTCGTTGAACGCTACTTTCATTCTTTTTTTTTATCATGGTTTCTTTTCTCACCTCCCTCTATCCAAAATGGTGCCCACAGTCAAGGGTTGAGTGGTATATTTTAAATAATGTTTCCAAGCGGTGTTCTTTTTCATTTTTTTCAAAATACGCTCTGCCTCTAGGAGGGACTGTTTGCATGCCGAGAAGTCAAGCGGTCGTTTTCAAAGCTTCGCTTGAATGAGTCCTTTTTAGACTCATGATGGCGCAATCGATACGCTACTCACCAACGGTGGTCCGGCGACGTAGAAAGCTGTTCGCAACTCGCTGCAAGCTATTTTTCATAGCCATTTTTCTTCCAGATCGCTATTTACAATATGGTAACAGTAGAAGAACAGCACCTTGCTTTGTTTGTGTAGTTCCAGAGTGGTCACTTCATGGGACAGAAGTCAAGATGAACGTTGTCCAAGATCCAACATGACCAGATACATGAGCAACTCCTTGATTAATTAAAGAATCATGGTGGCGTCATAGTAAACCTGCATGACCAAAGCACAGTTCGACGACTGTAGGTTTTACACCCTGAGCTAGCACGCCAGTCCGGAAATTTGAGGGCACAAAAGAGTGAGATGAACAGAGCACCATGAACACTTCCAAAATATTCAAGATGACTATAAAGTAATTTTCTCTTATATTGCAAATTAAAAGATAGTTTTATGATTTTCAGCATTTTGAATGATTTTCAAATTTGTATTTCCTTTTATCAGGCTGATATACTAACACTGATGGATGGCTTTGAGGATCTGAGAAATCCCTTCATCGAGGTTAGTGGGGATCTGTTGGATTTGACGAATCGGACGTCATGCCCTCAGATATGGCAGACAGTGTAAGGAGGGGTGAAAAGATTAGAAACACATCATATGTTGAAAAGCGAGTCAGGTCACGTGAAGTATTCACAACTCCAATATCATTCACCAGACTGGTTGTTCAATGATCCGTTTTCCCAACCACACAACAAATCATAGGTGGCTGTTGTCAAGAACCAACAAGCAAAAGGGCCCCAACATTTTGATACTTTTTCTCTCTGGTCTTGAAATCAATGAAAGTTCTCCCCAACTACCTTCACTGAATCGAAAAGGAAAAATGATTCATGGAACCAGAGTGAGATCCTAGATTGCCTTGTTCCCCCAAATCCTGATAACCACAGACCAGTGATAACTGTAGCTGTACCTCTTCAAATGCTTCCTCCTGGAAATGCCGTGACCATTGGACACTATTCCATATATGTTTGCACCATATATCCTTTCCTGGTTTGAAACAAATGACCGTGTTGATATTGTCTGGAAAGTGTACTCTAAGCCAAGTCTGAAGTCCAGAACTCGGGAGCATAGAGGTACCGGGGGTTACTCTCGACCAAAGTTACTGGCAAATGGGCTTCCTTCCGACGAGTGGATCTTAACAAGCAGGAGTTATTCGTTTTCATTCCAAGTCAAGGAGCTTTTCACCACAATGCTTGGGGAATGTATGTATAAGTTCACCAACTGGCATTGACGTTGATGCACTGGCCCCTTGGACACATCTGGAAGCCGATACACGGGTATTTCTGCATAAGCAGCTACCTTTGCTGGACATCGTTGAGTGATTGTCTGTAGCAGTGATAAGTGATTTTGTAGTGTTAGGCATTGCCACCTTTGTGGCCTTCGGACAGAGCATCGAGAAACTGGATTGCCTTTGGAGTACGGCACCACTTTAGGTATGGTCATTTCAGTAAGATGTGTTTGTGCGATTAACGTTTATGTCATTAGCCCAATGAATAACTCTTGGACCATCCAAGGCAATGGCCATGCTAGCATTGCATGCTCTAAAAGGGTGCGACACAACTACTGCATTCTTTGGCAAAGGCAGGAAGACAGCCTGGTCCGTGTAGTAATGGCTGATTGAGCTCATCTCACCTCTTCAGCTCTTCTCAGGCTCTTTCCCCGCCATTGAGATGATCATAACACACACACCAACGCTCCAGAGATTTGTCCTGCAGTGAGAATGTTGTACGTCTCTCCCTCCTCTTTCGCAAAGATACTTTATGTAGATGCATGCCGCCAAGCTGCGATGCACTACATCGGCACTACCTTCGAGTAGCTTATCAGGCAAGACAGCTTTGTATAGGTGCATAATGTAAAAAATGGCTGTAAATAACATGGAACCTGTGTATATAACTAATGTGTTTCTCTAGTGGACATGTGTGGGGCAATACACTGGTCAAAAACCATGCGAGTCCCACACTCTCTATGGGGATGGCAGCAAGATTCCTGACTCTGCACCAACTCTTGTCTACACTACAACACCCACTATTTCAAGGGTCTTGCCAGAACTTAGCATTTTCAAGTGTAAGACCGATTGTAAATGCTGTATGCAGAAGCTACTTTGCATGTCTCTCTGTGGAGAGACATGCAGTGGTGACCAATAACTGTGAGCATGTTAATACATTCTTTTGCAGCCATAATACAGATATAGACCATTTTAAGTTATTTTAGTGTGTTGACTTTTTAAACGATGGGTTCTTTCAATAAAATTTGTATATTTTGCCCACAATTGTCATGGTAAAACAAAAAAATATTGTTTTGTTTTTTTGCCAGTGAAACATATTTAATTGGATTTTATGATCCTCAACAATGTACACTTTGATACCAAATTTTGGCATTACAGCTATTACAGATACAAAGATATGGGCTCTAGTGTATTTTTGGCGGTCATTTCGAATACAAAATGCGATCTCACTTGTGTCTTTGGCTAAATTTATTTCTACCATTCCAAAGGGGACCTTTGCATCATGATATAAAGTCAAAAGTCACTTAACCTCACTACTACAAGTGGTCATCAGTACGGAGACTGCAGATGGTGAGGAATGGTTAAACATTAGGTGGTACTTATAGAAACAAGACGAAAACACAAAAGTACGGATTTAAACCCTCTTTGTCGAGGTTTTGATCAAATAAAATATTTAAAAATCAAAAACATTTATTAGCGAAAGCAATATAAACAACGAATAAGTGATACCAGTGTAAATATACATATATAATTCTAAGCTTGTGTGATGAATTCAAACTTAAATATATCCCTAACAGTAAAGCGTGTCGAACTTAATATTATATGCAGCACCAGCTATTCAGAGGAAATAAATCAAGAGGGTTCAAAATTTTGTCCAAATCAGAAGAGGATCTATGTGATTATTTCCATCCTTTTATCCTTTAGTTTCGTCATGAATTCGATACAAAATATGGCAGTGAGAGGAAATTCGAGGTTTCTGAACTTCTTATTACGTTGGGTAAAGGTCTAATTCTTCTTGGCAACGTGACCTGCAAAAGTAGGTATGAATTAAATTAATAGAAAAGCGATAATTCTGGAAAAGGCAGACTTCTCCCCCTTTTAATATGGAGTTTTTTTGCCTTGTCAAATTGTACCCTGCAGCGGGTGTCTGGTGTATGGGGAGCAGTGTTGCAGCTGACATCTGTAGAATTGCGTGCCCCCGGCCTCAATGCCCGCAGATAGAATCGTGCTATATATCTTCCAAACATTTTCACTTAGTCTATCTTCACCACTTTCTTTACATCTCTCTCCTTAACTTTCTAGTTGGTTTTAAATCATTACTTCTCCAGCATCTTCCTCCCTCCTATCCCCCAACAAGGACCGACCCCTGCTGTCCTTGGCTTTGTCAGGGATTACATTCTGATCTTTATGCGAAATTCATTATCCGGTCGAGGAATCTCGTCCTCCATGGAAAAAAGTGTTGGGTCGTGTAATTAACTAACCACTGTCATCTAGAGCAAAAAAAACATGAGCGTTAACCAATCTAAAGCAGAGAATATACAGCAATTTTTATCATTTTCAATATGATAATAACGAACGTATTGACACTTATCAAGTCCATCGGCTCATAAACAAAAAAAGATTGATGCCGCTTCTCGCCATCAATCAAGAAAAGTCAGACGATTAGGGATTAAATAAGGCAAATGATATAGCCTTGTCGAGCGCTTCGTTGTTGCAACACGAGTCACTCATATTTTAACCTTAATTATTTATCCATATAATGCAAAGATCAGAGAACAAAATTAAAAACCACCAGAAAACCATTAAAAAAACAAGAGTAAACCACACATTAAGGGCAAAGCTACTTTCTTCGGCCGTCTGTCCTCTTTCGACAGTGGTCTCGTTATGGTCGCTTCTTTTCTGCCGGGGGGATACAAAGAGTACCCCTTCCTTTGCCCCTCTCGCCTGAAGACCATCTTTTTTTTCATTTTCAACTGCTTTTCCATAAGTGCGGTTGGCACGCATCAACGACACTCAAAACTATCCGTTCCCTCCCACCTATTTAAGCCTGATCAAGAACAAAGCCACCCACCATTTTGTCCAAGACGATTAGCCCTTGAAAGCGATAGAGTGCTATATGCTGTAAAATTTCGTCCAGTCAGGGTTCATCCCTGGATAGAAGGCCCCCTCAAGACATCTCTCCCCCCACCCATCATAGCACACCTATCACACACAAAACTGTTAACGGACGTCATTTCCTCGCTTAACGACAACTTCGCAGCGAAATATCGACTAGTTATCTTTTGCCATCGTCAGGGCTTCGAGGGAATCCCGAACTCCGATAACTCCAATGCAGCATCAACTCGTTAATCTTCTGCCTTCTGTCCTTCTGATGACACATTTCTTCGTGACATTTTCATTGTTTTTTTTTTCAAATTGGTACTACACTCTGAGAATTAAAATAACACCGACTCCATTAATAACCCTCTGGATTCTATTTCT